>JAQIWU010000187.1:0-33301 GCA_034696445.1 Isotomiella minor
AATACCTTCTTTTTTATGCAGTGGCTGAAGACAGTTTAAATATTAATTCTCGTTTTGGCATTTACGTTTCTTGACGTCACTGATGGTTGTATAAGTTTAATGGTCCAGGAGAGAATCTCCTTTTCGTTCTTTAAGACAACAGCACGTATTCGGGACATCTACATAGTGTAGATTTAATAAAGAAAGGCCTGCAGGAACGTGATATCTGGGTTTATTGGTCGAGTAAAATGTATGGTCAAAGAGATGTAGTTTGTTTGTAGTAGTGAGTGAAGATGAAGTCTTTCTATAATGTGTGAATGGCAGATATTTTCGGTCCATTTTTGAGCATAGCTTATAAAGAAAGTTTTTCTATACTTGAAGTATTGGTCGTTTACCAGACTGTTTATATCATACTTGTGATGATGAAACCACCGTCTTCATAGACCTGAAATTGCTTCAGGGTAGCAATATCAGGAGCTCGATTGGGTCAACAAGTAGCAATTCATCATTGTCTTCTTTCCGCTTTCCACCAAATCTCCTGAAGTTCACTTTCTCTAAAAGGCATGCATTGAAAGTAGGATTCACGTCACTCTACAGGACAAATTGTGGTTGATATCACCACCACCACGGCTCCCACTTGTTTACTTGATCCAGTTACAAACTTGAAGGACAAGACCTATTATTCTAGTCACGTCTGGGAAATGTCTGGGGTTCACAACAATACAAAGGCCTGGAGAAGACGCGTCCTGCGACATTGAACACCCAGGTGCTTAGAGCAGGTATACGCAAATTTGACATTTGGGTATATCGGGTTTGACATTGGGGTAACGATAACGACCGATCAGGACGTTGTTACTTGCATTCATTCATAAGAATAAACGTTACAAAAGTTTACTTCTGTAACGTCGTTTGTTCGCCTAACAATTTTTTTCAGTGGTCAGCATGTAAAGAAGAGAGAAATGCTTATATTTAGGATAACTGTATGACATAACAAAGAATTAGAAATTTCTTTTTTTGCGATAATATGGGCAAACCAAATAAATAAAAATGATTTGAGTTTAACTGTAACTCTTTTTCAGTACCTCATACCATCCATGCTTTCATACCAATGGGCAAAGGAGACAACTGAAATAAAAAAATTATTTCAGATTCATTATCAGAAAGCATTGTTCACTGAAATATGAACCAACACTCCTCTCATGTGCTGAATAAGATGATTCCAATTGGAGAAGCGTCATAAAAATGAAGGGAAAGTGATGTGAGAGGACAGAGTGATGCCACGTGCAGTGAAAGAGCGGAAGTGGCACAAACTAAGTTAGGTAATTGAAAGTCTCTCTTTCAAACCTCAATCAAAAGTAAAATATATGTTTTAAGTGAAAATTTGGTCTATTGGAAACGGAAGCCATTGAAAAATAAACAAGTGCTCCCACTCCACCTACAACTGTTAGCTTGTTTAAGGAATTCGTGGTTGCAATCTGTAGTGTGGGAAACAAGGCGATAGATAGAATCCCGTTGCAGAAAGCTCAACAAAATCAATAGCAAGACTTCGCGCAGCAGCAACATTTTTGAGGCTGGGAAAGAACGTATGTAGTAGGCGAGCGTGTCCTGGGTCCCTTGTCATAAGCCGATCCGACCAACTTTCTCTCCTTGTTCTTCTTGGTCTACTACCCATCTCACGTCTCTCGCAAACTTCAGTCACACAACTTCAGCACATCCTCGCATTTTCTGGAGTTTGATTTCCTCTCTCTCTTCTCATCTCATTCCAGACGAACAAAGAAACGTCTTCAAGACTCCAATGTAGAGACATGGAAACCTTCTCCTGTGATCAGCTTTGTGCCATTTGATTAGTAGTGAAAAGGATCCTCTTTGTCAACAACAACGGAGATTGGCAGTGTTCACAAATTGGAAAGGTAAGAATTGTTCTCTCACGGTTTCAAATTAATCATACGCGTCCATCCCTTTTCATACACTCGCTTTCTTCTGCTCATTTCGTGATTCGTACCATACTTTTCCCATTTCTCATGGCAGACGTGGATGCGTTTTTAGAAGATGATGATACACGTTGCGAGGATTTTGAGATATTTATGACGACTCTTCTGCTATTGACATTGGTGAGGTTTGCCGTGCTTTCCCGGGTCATGGATGTGCTAAATCAGGTTGCCAAAGCTATCTAAACACATATTTCCGTGTCTCACTTCCTCTTATGTCATTCTAGAAAAAGTGATTTTTAGTTACGTAACCCAACGCCAAGTCTACCCCCGTTCATCCTCTTCATTCATGAAAATAAAACATGAGCTGAGCTTTTGCTACTTTGTGTTTATTGACACAAGAGTGTGAGTTTCATCCCTCTCTGTCCAATGGTCTATCTCCCTCTCCTGTCATTGACAAAACGCAGGTAGAGTGTTAACATTGACTAGAAACTACGCTCGTATCGTATCTTTGGTTGGTGGAGTGTTAAATCTTCAACCGCACTTCAAACTCATTAGCAGTGTGGAAACAAATGTGTACGAGACGAGTGTATGTGTCACAAAGTAAACAAACGTCTGACATACGGGTGAGGGAGAAAGGGAAAATGTGAAGGCATCATAGGAGGTCGTTTAAATTAGGTTTGTCTAGAGTTACGTAATTCCTTCATTTACTCATTCATTCACCTCCTTTCTCCCAATCTCTGCAACTAAGAGATATGCATAACTCAACGTGAACTTGATAGGATTTGGAACATAACGAAAGACACTATATTATAACAGTTCTTTGAAATGAAATGCGTGGGTAGTATCAGTTTATTCTCTCAGGTAGACTTCTCCTTAGAAGATGATGGAAATGATGATGTTGCCAAAATAATAATAATAATCTCGTGATGATTGGTTGCTTTATCCTACTTCATTTTCGTCTTTCACTTTCACCTGGGCTTATCCCCACGTTTGTTTATCACATGACACGCACTCTTCCCCGTGGAGCACTGGAGACTTAAACTTGTAGGGTCAGCCATTTGAGACTAAAACATTTCTCCTGCATGTCTACCTTCCATACCTCTATCATTCTGAATAAGTTAAAGCCAACTATTTAGCTTTATTCTGCGAATTATTCTGCTGTCCGATGAGGTAGTGCTGTGAATGCAGTGTTGAAAGGTTTGGCCTCTTCTTTGGTTGTCAGTAAGGTGAGCTGGATGTGGATGAAAGCACTTGGAATCGATTTTAGTTCTCATTTCTAACTCTATCTACGTTAAAAAGTAGGAAAGTAAACGATTTGGTTGAACAGGAGGAATGGATAGGTACTGAAGATAGTTAAGGAAGAAAAGTAGATAGGTATAGAAAGTAAGTAAACTTGAGTGAAGTAGATAGTCTCGTCGAAAGAATGTCTTCTCAAATCGTCTTGGTCGCAGGTCGCAGTAGAAATCAGGAGTCAGTCTATCTTTATATACGTTAGCACACACGCATATCTTCCTCACTCACCCACTTTCACTTCTTTCAACTTTAGCTTGTTCTCGTGAGGTGTAGTGTGGGTTTTGGATACAGAAAGAGAAAGAAGAGAACACTACACGTGTAACTTTACTTTGAGCTGTCAGAAAGTGCCTGAAGGAGATGAAAGCAACTTTTGAATTCCTGCCCACCGTCGTCATGTCTCTCCTTTCTCATCTTCAAACCCATTCTCCCTTTCTCCACTGTGTACTTTTCAAATCTCACACGTGCAAGGTCTGTACAAACAAAAAAGAAGTAAGAGACACAGAGAGAAAGATGAAGCAAACCACAAGTCTCAGTTTCCTTTGGGTGGCCACAAAGAATACAACAAAGCAACGTAGCGTGACACACGTCCTGTTACACATATGCCCTAGCTCCCAACCAAACTAGTGGAAACAAGAAAACAAATGAGAAGACGACACATGCATTGAACTCTTTTAACCCTTTAAATATTCAAACTTGTCAAGTACACTTGATTTAGCAAAACGCGGTCATTTCAACGACATCCAGAGCAAAGTCATAGGAAAAGTAAAAACTGGGCACTTTGTGGGCTTCTCTCATTCCTCTGAATCTGGAGAAAGAAAGAGAATGAGATAAGACTTCATCAGCAGGAGCTTTTGAATGAAAGAAGGTGAAAGGATTCACGCACCCAAGTTTTACTCACAATCAGTAGGTAAGAGCACTATTATTATTATTTATTCTCAGTACTACTCATCTCAGCTCAATTGCATGCTTCTGTAAGACTGTGTAAAGAAAAGAAAAAAGTGTAATCACAAATTTGATCATTCTCCACGTGCACATTCAATTTATTGGACTTTCTTTTGATCTCAACACATCATATTAAACCATATGCTCAACTTCGGTATGTTCTTCCCGTTGGCCCAAAGTATTATACTTGCTTCCATCTCTAAAGACGCTTGTTTCTTGTATATGAATTCATGTGGCACTATCTATCTAATCTTCTGACAGGAGAAAGGATAGCGGAAACAGAAAGGAAATTGGAGTCGGAATGAGTTTCCCCTTTCTTTTACTTTCTTCTCCAACTTAGTTGTGCACTAATTAATTAGAACTTTTTAACGCAGAAAAATTGTATCAGATACAAACCACGAAAAACAAACTCTTTCATGCGTACCGTTTTCACTCTTCATTTCAAAGGAAAGCGAACTTCAATATTTGAATAACCTTCTGACAGGAGTGACAAGTCGTTTCAACTTTCATTTTCTTTCTTCCTTCTGTTGATTGTGTTTTATTTCGTACTGAGCTTCTCTTGATTGTCAACAAAGCTAGGAGTAACTGTAATTTCTCTCGAGACGAAATAAATAATTCAAAGCAACTTTTAAATTTGAAAGATGCTCCTTTACATATTTAATTCTACGACGAAGGAACAAGTACCAAATTGCAGCCTAGATTACTGTATATAAAGGGGCCAAATGTTGATTCTCAGGTTTGAAATAAGAGTGATGGTTTTTTCGTTAAGGTAGAATTGGTGTGCGTGTAAACAGAAAGAGGAGATGTGAGGACGTTAGCTGGACAAAGTTATTGCGACAAAAGGAAACGAACGTCACTGATTTATCACTGAGCTTATCAGTTCACAATTCTATCTTATCCTTTCTTCTAGACAGTGAGACACTCTCACTCCTCTCTTCTATTTTATTTTGCTACAACAAAGAAAAAGCTACATTCACTATTTTCAAACCAACTGTCAATGGGAATTTAATAGACTGTCGTCCTTGCAGCTGAACAATGAGATTGGAAATGTGAGAGGAGAGGAGCCTCCAGTGTAGTATAGAAGGACATATCCAAGGGAGAAAGCACATGGTGCTCAAGTGTAGAAGGTTGAACTAATCCACTTGGTTCCATGGGAATTTGAAAGGCTGCTTCCATTCTTCCTGAATCTTGATTGCGATCCAATAAGAATAGAATCCGACTCAATGGAGAAACTTCGATAGAGATTCATTAAAAGAAGTCGTCTTTAGAACGCTCTTTGGTTATTTACTTATTATCCAAGTTACAAGGATTGGGTGAAATTCAAGTGTATGTACAACATCATACAATTTGTGATGCGAAAATTTGCTTCTTTCCTAAAGCACAAGTCTATGAAAGTTTGGAGGATGAGGTAGGAACTGTTTACCCACTTAAAAGACAAATATCTACAGTTGCAACTTGTGATGATGATGATGAGTAGGTGGTTGTATAGGAAATAGAAAACCTTCTACATACTAGCCAGTATTAAAAGGGCTTGTTCCATCAACGAATGGCGTTCAAAATGTGAGAAATAAGTGAAGCTTGTAATGTGAAAATAATTGAACTTGTGTGTGTAATATATAAAACTAAAGTGGATAGGTCTTCGTGTGGACGGAAATGAAAGTAATGCGATTTCCCCTTTCCCTCCAACAGACAAACAGACATCAAGGGAAAGAGTCCCTGTCGAACGGAAGGGCACAAAACAGCTAACAAAGCGGACAAAAGGTGGACAAATTTTGTACAATTTGCAAATCTCTTTTTCGCCCGTCCACGATGCTAATGTGTCTACTTATCTGTCCGATCTCTTATTACTTACATATTCCGAAGGACATGATGGGCAGAAGGCTGCAAGAAGTGAGATGGCTGGAGAGTCATCACACAACATATCTCTTGTAAAGTAGGTTGAAAGAACACGTTTGCCCAATCGTCGTGTCACGATTTCAGAGCTCTTGCCAAAAAGTTGTGTACTACGTCGAACGCACTTCTTTCTAACTTTATTCTTTTCTTCTTCACCCACAACTTTCACCCACTTTCTCTAGACTTCCACCATTTCTTATTTCTTTTGTAAGGCTATTCAATAGATATGGATCCACTTGGTTGTTTTGTGTGATCAGAGCAGAACTTGTCGCCTTTATACTTTCTTAATTCTGATATCTAATTATTGATAAGAATCAAAGTCTACAAGTGTCTACAAGCTTTGCAGCATTTTCTATTGATAGTCAAGACGAAGTAGCTGCGCTATGCATATATCCTGCATTTAGTTTCCATATCCCAGTGTCAATTTCACAATTGCACATATTATTTAGGTAGTAATGTCGAAGAGGTGGAAGGAAGAAAGTAAATCACGCCTTTCAAAGTTAGTGTTTTCATTCTGGTATTTGTGGCATTGTTCAGATTATGGAACATGAATAAGAGAGAGAAGAGCGACAGTTAGTACTTGGTTGGTTGGAACTGGAACTATACATCATGCAAATTAAAGTGGTTCCTCTTAGGAAATCTGTGGAGTTAGATTTAGCCTTCTAAAATGTCAAAGATGGCAAGGCCATCCTGTCCTTTTCCACGGTTTGGTGGAGGAAGGGTGCAATAGGCAAATGGAATTTATATTAAGGTTCATTGTCTGGAGAGATTTCTCCTTCATAAAATCTTTATTCATCATGACAGTGTGGCGGTGGAGGAAAATGAATGCGATAGTTGAGACAGAAATGCTGAATTCATGATTTCCATTCGACTGAAATTGATCCACCTGGGGTTTCTCTTTCGTGAGAGCGAGAGGAGAAAGTGCGAGTGGCGAAAGCATAGGGAGTGAGTGGGGATACTTGATACCATTTTCATTTCCTCTCCTAAGAAAATAATTTGAATCCAGTGCGTGTGACTTTCCCTTCCTCTTACTTCCAGAGGTTCCCTTCACTTCTTCTTTTTTTATATGTGGACCCACATCCACCTTCGACTCTCTCCTTAGGTCCCTCATCCATTTCTTTGCACTTTCTCTTACAAGCTTTTACCGTGGGTTGCAGGAGTTACGTACTGCATTCTCAAAGCCGGTCGCATCTGTCTCACTGTCCTCCTTCCTTCATCCCAGCTCTATGTGTGACCGTCTGTGTACGAGGTTTCTTCTTCCAGCATTTACATAACAGAGCAAAGGAACTTCGGTGTGTGATGCAAGCAAATTTACCATGTCCCAGTTCCCTTTTAAGCGTTGTCTACGAGGACACTCTTATTCCCTAACTCATCGTGATTCCAGATTACTTACTGATATAACGACTTATGCACGGTATATAAGGTGCTTTCTCCGGTCTCTTTTTAAGGTCAGGCGACATATGCATTGCGGATTTTAACGGCTTCCTCCTTCTCGCACTTTAGTCAACACATGGACCCAGCAGCCGGTTTGTGCAGCCTCTACAATAATGACTCTCACACAGTTGAAAGAGTTTTTGGCACATGAGAGTGCAGAAGACATCCAACAGGGGTTACAGAGTTTGGGGTGTGTATTTGTCTGCAGCTGACTCCATCCAACACAAAGTTTGCAAACGTGAGAAGGAATCATGAAAGTGAAAGTTGTGGTTGGTTGATTGTGAAATCCTGCCTTGACAAATGGATGGCGTTCTCCTATTGATTTGCCAAACCCTGCTGCTGTCCGTACATTCATACACACTTCCTGTCCTGACCCTTTCGTCCGTACGTAACCATGCCGATTGTAAATCCAGCATACTATGCCTCACTCTCACTGCCTTGCTGTCCTGCCTGCCCCTGTCCTCTGAACTTGAGATCAATACTCACTCTATTCTATAAGCAACAAAGTTTAGTCAACTGTGCAGGAGAAAATGTTAGGTCGATAGGGAATAGTAGTAATTCTGGTTCAGGCTTGGAAGAAGCACCTGCCTCCGTCGTAGCATCTGACAAGAAAAAGAGAGAGAAAAGAAAAGGAAAAATCAGAAATGCGACTTTTAGAATAAAGTAAATTCTTGAGGCAAAAAAAATTCCATTGTCCAGTTGGCTGGGCAGTGGTACTGGGTCGATATGCTATTTTCTTTCTTGGGATTATTGGCACTGGGTTTTTACTGCCTTCATAAATAATTTGATTAGCATACAAAAGTGTACTAGTAAATAAAATTAAGGAGGATTCGGTTCAAATGCACCAGCTGCAAGACAGCTCGGATAATGAGGTGGGGATAAAGTTGTCTTGTGTGGAAAAACATCCTATCAAACTAATAATAACCAAATAAATGGCATGACTAAAGTAAATAGCAAGTCTCTAGTGATGTAGCGTTTATGTTACCATGTGTTCATCATCACTTCGGGGCATTTGGATTGACAATAAAAATGCCAAAGATTTCCTCTTTTTTGTACGACTTTCTCTTTGACTACATGACATGACTTTCTTTCTTGAAAAATGCTTTCATTCCACGATGCGACCACTTTATGTTTCATTTCAGCCCAAAATTAGAAATTTTCTCTCTCTCTGTCCAGTCAAGCCAATGAGTCAAGCCGCTGGCTCCTTTTTTATGTCAGCCGAGAGACGAGTGAAAGCCAACCTGCAACTGCAAATATCGGAAATGGTGAAGGAGTTTCCAATCCTTTCTTCCTAAGAAGAAATAGAAAAAACTTGAGAAAAACCCTGTGTTGCAACAATTTCCACTGTCATCTGAGTCAACCACGTGCATTTAAATACTCTCTTGGTTCCTTGTTCCATCCACTTTTTTATTTTATTTCTGGGTATCTTTTGGTCGTGGAGATATGGTACACGAGTTTGCAGCACCACTATCATTCTTTATCTCTTGCGTTACAAATAACTTGGTTGTTCATACGGTAGTATGTTATTTCGATAACTCAACCTCCCCATCTCATCTCAGGTCTTTTTCTTTTTCAAAAGTCTGAAAAAGAAAGGAGTCGTTTTTCCTCGAAAGTGAATAGAATGATGTATGCAGCTGTATGACTCCCTTTTTGCAGGCATGGCACAGCATGCGTATAGTAAATGATATCTAGCAAGTGAAACAAGCCTTCTTGAAAACAATCGAAAGAAACCCAACCTCGAAGAGTATTCCCTATCCCAACGCAGTGAAAGTAGTTTAGTTTGTCTGAAGGAAAAGGGGAAGGATGCATTAAATAATGGATTCCTTAAAAGCTATTGGAACAACGGAGTCAGACTGCAAGGAAGAAATTGAGGATGGATCTTACAGATAGAAGGAACGACGACTGTTGTTGTTGGCCTAGTTACTAAACTAAAGTAAGTAAGTGGTCCTCATGTGTGTGAGTGAGTGTGTGTGTCGAGGGAAAGTTATGCGTTTGTATCTATCGAAGCCTCACTTCTCACTTTCACATTGACGTCATCATCCTTTCTCCAACGTCACGGACGTACACTTTCACATTGTATTGAATTAGTGTCCTGTGCATACATACAAAAGCATCAAAAGAAAAATGAATCAATGGAAATGAAAAATGCTACGCACTTCCCATTGGCTGTCCAGTAATCCAGTAAGCCTCATCCTCGTTCATTGAAGGAGAAGAGTTTCTGACAGCAAATTCATTTTCCAAAAGGAGTATGGTCGCAAACCCATCAATCCTACAAGCGTGGTAGTGATTTTGGAGGAAACAAATTTTCTACACGAACTTTTTGTGAACAGTTCTTACTGTACTAAAGTTGTGAATGAAAAGAAACTAATGAGCGCGCAGCAGGTCGGCTTTGATGGAAACCATACGAGCGTACGGCACGTTTATTGTGCAAAATTAATTAGTTTTTCTTTATGCTACGTGCAGTTATTTACTTGCCTAGGGATTCATTGACTCAAAGCAGTGATTAATTTCCACACTAGATACACACGAGTTGGAAAAGAGAAGTGAAAAGCAAATTGACTTTACAACTGCTGTTGATTAAGACATTTCTTAAAATAGAAAAAGTAAAAGAAAGTTGGAACTAAATTATGTGTTTAATGGAATTGAATCGGCTTCCTTTCAAATCTCCACCAAATAAGAGTTAAGGAAGAATTTATGTCTCTTTTTGGGTCACGAATTCATTCCCTGCAACTCCGTAGTTTTCCCACATACACACACACACACTTTTAACTTAACGTAGTATTGGGAATCTCTTGAGTATCTCGGCATACTTTCACTAGAAGACCACCTAAGCTCATCCTTTCAAGGAGCATTCGTTGTCAACTGTAAGATTTTACTACAGCTGAAAGCTATTACTGATATATATGTGAACCGCAATCCTCAATTCACTTCCACCAGGATAAATGCATAAACGTGTTAGGTTGAATTGGAAAGTGAAAGTGGGCACAGTCTGGTTAAAGGATAAATTGAAATACCAAGTCATAAATTTAGAAACTCAATCAAGAAGAGTTTAGCTGAGTTGGGTAAAGCTTCTTCCTTCCCTCTGTGCCTCTCCTCATCCTATCTCTATCTCATCTCATTCTATTTACAAATTCAAATTTCTGCCGAGTAGGTGAAAGTCAGTCAGTGTACTTCGGGGATGAAATTTAAAGAGAGCGAGACACTAAAGTGAGGTGACAGTCCAAAAAGAACAAAGTGACATCACATTCGAGAATAACAAGGTTTTTCGAGGAACATGAGATGAGAGAGAATCTAGATGAAGTCAGTTTTGTTTGAACATATAGGAATGAATGAGACAGACACATTGCCCGCTTTTTCTTTCAGATTATTGAGTTAGCCGACTTGTTTTATCAGATGTCGACACGGTTTTACATTTGAATCGAGCAGCACTTATAGTAATGGAAGTGGGAACTGAATATGCCACTTTCAGTTGTGTAAATCTGTCAGCCAAAGTGGAAATAAAGTGTTTTTCAAAATGAGTGCAACGTTGAAAAAACAATATTTGTGTTTCTATTTTCTGCAAACGCTATTGCAAAGTTAGCTGTTTTTGAGTAGGGACTGAGACAGTGGAGAAAGTTGAGTTGGTCTGGTTTACTTTCCCTCCCTCTTGTATCTTTCTATTTCTCAAATGGAAGTGGGACTTAACGACTCCCAATCCAGACCAGAGGGGAAGGGAGACAAGGGGAATTTGATAATCGCACTCTGTTGTCACGTACATACTTACTGGCCGACTCACTCACGATTAGTTTAGTTTGAGGGGGAGCAGGCTCTGAACATTAAACTAACTTTATCCACCCCAGCATAGTGAAGGTTGTTGGCTTTAAACCGAAAATGGAGTGGCCGAAAGAAGGAGAGGAAAAAAAGTAGTCTGAGACTGAAGCTGACTGAAAGTAAAAGACTGAAGGTGAAAGTAAAGATGACTTGGATGACGCCGTCAGAGAAAAACAAATCTGGGTAGACTGGCTTCCTTCCTTGTGAGAAAGTGAAAGAAGGCCGAAATGTCAGTGAAGTTTCACCTGAGAGCATTTCCCATCACATGGCAAGTATGGTATAAGCATATCGGTTTTCTCCCAGAGTTTGTGTATATCCACGGTGAGAATGTGAGCTGTACACACTGACTGCTGTTGCTACCTCGAAGAAAGCAACTTAAAAAGTGTAAGTTAAGCTAAATGGTGTAGCAGTCTCACTCCTTGGTCTAGTTAAATTCTACTCAATAAAGGCTTCTTCTTTGTAGGTTAGAAAACAAGCTTGAGAAATAGGAAAGAAAGTACGAACCAAGGTACACGAGGAGTGAGCAAAGGATAGGGAGGAAGTGCCCACCATTTACTTCATTCTATACTCCCTGTGGATTTGAACAAGAGAAGATGCACGTTCACTCAATTACGCAAAAGAAAATGAACTTTGAAAATTCTCTTTCTACAACTCAATCTAGTCGGGTGAATTATAATACGACCTACGTGTACACCACCACTGCCAGTCACATTAGGGCGAAACGAACCCACTTTAGATTTGCAGAAAACTCGTTCAGATCTTTGGAGAGGGGAAATTGGAGAAATATCATCACTATGTCCTTACGAGTGGAGAAAATCCATCTCTTTTTCCACAAGAAAATTGAATTGAATTAAGATGCGGAAAGTGGTGACACTGATGGATTCAATTTGCCTTGAAGGGAAAAATAAAATAAGAAAAAAATATCTTGGAACCAAATAAAAAAGAAACTCTAGAAGGTACGTCTCTGTCTCTACCTTCAGTGGGGAAAAGTGGTAGTTTGATCATTTTACTCTTTTCCTTTTCTATTGTTATTATTAGCTTTATTATTCCATTTTCCCAAAAGAGTTAATCTTTCCAAACGAGACTTTCACTTGCACGGAAAAAAGATTAAAGAGGAACGAAACAAGTGGAACGACAGGGGCTTTGTGAGGGAAACATAAATTACCAACTCAAAGTGTCGCACCTTTCATTGATCTCTTATGGAGCTCATTACTTTCGTTTCATCTTCTTTTCATGAGGGGCATAAAACGACTACTTTCATCTCCACCATTTCTTTACAGTGGCTTTTGACTATCCCTCTGTCTAAAAAACTGTTGCAAAAATGAAGTAGCTAGCACTCCTTGAGTTAAAAGAAATATTTTTTGCTTTCTCACATAGACTAGCGTTCGTCTTGTCACGATTTGAAAGGCAAATTCGAAGAACTACCACCAAAGATGTATCAATTATGTGTTTGAAATTCTGTGGTTTTGAAAGAGTGAAAACTACACTCATTTAGAAATTATGTTGCGTGCAACATTTAAGTTTGACAAGAATTGAACTTTTTATCTTGACATCTAATCTACCTTAAATAGCAATTAGTGCTTCAAAAATCGATAGGGCGGGAGAAAGTGTGGATTTACTGAGCTTTATTGAAAAACCTGAAACCTTGCTTTTCTCGGTAGGAAAATATATAATTTATGAAATCGTTTTTTATCCGGCAGGATTATTGTGAAGAGACACATCGTTGCGATTAGCTAGCATTGAAACAAGTACGTAATACACGTATGCATTCGTGGAGCACGCGGGATTATAAGGGATAATAGGGGAAAATATGATGTAAAAGAAAGGTTTGCTGTAGGGGTCTCGTCGTTCAATCACTAAGCCCCACTTTGAATGTGCACAACTTTCTCCCTGTCATCAAATAACTCAGGGAAAATTTTGCAACTGGCAGGCTTCTTCTTTCTCAAGTATGTTCATTGTTGTTAGTTCATACTTTATAACTGCTTAAGTTGGTTAGCCTTTTCACCATCCATTGCCCATGTGGTGCACACACATAGGGAGTGCTGCTAATCCTCCTTCATCATTCCATATGGTCCCCTCCTCAGGAAATTGTTCCAGTTAAGTTTGAACTGTGGGTGAAACACATTAAGTCTGGAGCATGCCTGCGAATAAAGACCCTCTTTAAGAAAATAGAGTTTTCTGTAACTTAAACAAATTTCAAGAGTTGAAACGAAAGACGGTATTAAATTCATTCCACTCTCAGTTTCTTTCATAAGTTTCATAAAGTGTTATGTTGAAAGAAGTGGTGACAAGTAGACATGAAAAAAAAAGAAAAAAAAGAGAAAAGATGGAGTGGTTTGTTCTTTCTTTCTCCTTGAGCGGAGGTTGAGTGAGGCTTTATTCCTTTCTTTCTTCTGCTCCTCAGGTTGCCCCTAATAATGGGACCACTTTCTCCTTCGCTTTCTTCTAATCTCCTCACCTCAAAAATCAATCCATCATGAAGTAAGTGACCTCGGCCAGAGGATGAGACTTGGCCATGATGGACTGGTCAAACACTCCCCCCACTCACCACTCTCTTCATTCTTTTCGACCCTGTTGCCACATACGCTTGTCAAATGGCACGGAACGGCTCTTGGTCAGGGATAAAATGTTTGCTCTCCTTTCCTCCTGCCGTCTAACAACACATCTAACAATTTCTTATCTGAGAACGTAGTTTCACTTTTTTTTGTTCTTATTGCCACTTTCTCCAAAGATAGGATGAGCAGTGGAATGAGACAAACAAGAACACTACTACAGAGGTAACCTACCTAACGAGGACTAACTTTTTCGTTCCTGGCAGCCCTGATTTTTTGTTTCGTGTGTTACACTACATTATCTTTAATGGATTATCAGACGTCACGTCATCATCTGCCCATCCCACCCCTGGCGTCAATGATGTTTCATTTAATGCATTGCCTTGGTGAAAAGTGAAAGGTGGACTAAGCCAGTTGTCAGAATGTGAGTTGCAGTGTATCATCAAAAACAGACAGTCCTATTATTATTCACACGCATCCACGTCTACATGTGCTTTATATAGGATCCTCAACCCTTGAATAGAAATATCGCCTGAGATTAAGCGATTAGAGAGGAAATGGGAATCAAGATTAATTAATGGTTGGTTCAGGATAACTGTAACATGAACTTTCTCATTTTGTTCTGCAGGTCTCTCTATCGTTTGGTCTTTTTTGGAGTGTGAAAAACGGTTGACCCCTGGAAGAATGCGATGTTGGCTACCATGCCACCCGTCGCATCCTGCTTGAGGCGGTTCTATTACATCCTCCTAATCCTCATTTTCCAAGCTGTTGTACTGCCATATTATGCCGTGTAAGTCCTTTTAACTACTTCAACTTTCTTCCGTGCAGTTACTCTCAGTTATAAACTTTATATGTCTTCTTTCCTTCGACCAGTGGTGCAGACCCTCCTAAGGACAACCCCCGGCAGCGAGAAAAGTTAATACTTGACCACATTCTTACTGGCGTCTATGACAACAAAATTCGTCCGTCTGGGGCAAATGGAACGGGTATGAGAGAACTTTCTATACAATTTTATAGTTAGAAAGCAACTGATGAATAGATTGTTGGTGGCTGGTTGACTCCAATCAGCCATAAAACGAGAGAAACGAAATGTTAGGAAAGGGAAACGATATATTTCCATCAAAAATCAATATATAGCACTGGGATGGGATGGGATAATATGACGATAACATGAATGATCGATTTATGTAATAAAATTTTTGAGGGAAGAACCAAAAGTTTTTGAAGTTGGACTTGGAACTCTTCTCTACCTTCGGGATAGATAACCATCTTCTTTATGTCGTGGTTTCAGTTGTTCAATATATACGGTGTCATAAAGCGTAAAGTCATTCCGTTTTGCAGCCTCCTTGCAAGTCAAGCCTTGACCTGTACATACAAGAGAAGAGGGTGGCAGAGAACCTAAAAAATTTAAGTTGGAAATCTGATAAATCACGGTTTAGCAGTTCTGAGATACAGACATTTTACGAGAGGAACTTCCTCGATAGTGATAACGTACTACCTCAGTGCTGGATACTCCTGAAATACAAAATTGTCAAGGAATCCAAATATCCCACAATCGTAAGTCATATGAAAGTGTAGCGTCGCCATTGAAAAATTGAAAATATTAGGCCACAACTTGCTTTCTTTTGACATAAAAGAAGTCGTTACGGGGTCAGTGACTATTCCTATATTATTAGTGGTGTCTTGGATTTTTAAATCGGTATGGGATTCGTTCCAAATGTGCACAGCGAGGTTTCGCAGTGTAACCCTTTCACCGCCCGCAGAAGTGTCTAAGAGACCATGTGACATGACAGGACGAGTGGAGGACTCTTTGTTGGGCAGGACGATGGTGATGGTGGTGAAGAAAGAAAGTGTGGTTGCACAGAAGATGGAAATTCCGGAGTGGGACTCTGACACGAAACCAGAAGATTGAAGAGAAGAGAGGGATTTTATGGTTGGATTGAATAAAAACGGACTTTCTTTTTTGTGTTCAAAGATGGATTGTAGAGATACGGAGATGTCAAGGTATTGATGTCGCAGTGCAGGGTTTCCTCCACTTTTTTGCCCTGTGTTTCGATAATAAAAGTAAAGTAAGTGAAAGTAAAGTACGTGGAGAGGATGGATAAATCTGTCGATTTACCCATCCATTCAATTCATCCCATTCAGACTCGTTTTTTGATGCAATTGGTTCCCTGACACAGGGTCCGATAAAGCTAAACCAAACCAAAGCTGAGTCACTTGTTTCCATTCCTTCCACCGTCACTCACGATTTCCTAAAAGCGTATTCATTCATTCTGCAACATCGTCGTCGTCCACGTAAATGCATTAATTTCCTCTTCCTCTTTCCTGTGCTGTACTTCCCTTTATTTTACGACCGCCGTTTTATTGCTTTTACTCTCTCATTTTACCACCACTGCACCGTAGTCATGTCACACCACAAATAAGCAAGTTATATATCCATTCCTTGTGGGCGTGGGCAACTTCCCTCTGGTCAATTTTGCTAGAGTCTTCTACTCTGCACTGGAACGCCATGGTCATAATCACTTTGGAATCATTTGCAGTCACTTCCATTTCACTCTTTTTCCTCCTCCTCCTCCTCCAGTAAGTAAAGTAAACAGTTAATACCAAGCCAACGGTGGGAGGATTAAAAACATTAAATACCAATTTCGCAAATGCTCATGGAAGGATGAGGTTTGAAAGCAAAGCAACTTGTTTCCTGTACATAGACCATTCATTTTCTATACGACACTCAGGAAGCCTCCCAGAATACAAACGAGGCTACTGTGCGGGGAAATAGATTTGAAGGAATAAGGTAGTAGAGATGTAATTATGGAGATTTCCATGTGAATAACCGAACGGTGAAAGGGAAAGTTACTGATTCATAATGTCTACTCGAGTAGCAAAGTAATTTAGGCCTCTAATTCTGTTCAAGAAAAAGTACACAACACGAGTCAAGCGTCTTCATTCTATTCTATTTGTTACACACAGATCGGAAGTGCAAATTTGTTTGATGTTCTTATTACAAAAGAATTACTTGCTCTGAGAAACATTTCAGAAAATGTGAAACAGTGCTTTGCTGTTACACTCAGTCTTTCGCATTAGTTTCTTATTAAGTTTGAAGGAAAATTCCTTTCCTTCCTCCATTTAATCATCATCATTCATCAAATAAGCACAAAACTTGACTAGCTTGAGGGGAATAAGCGTCCGATGTAGTTTCTTAGGAGTTAGGGACTGCCTGAGTTAGAAGAAAGAGACGTTCTTGTCAAGCTATTTATTGTTCCTTTATAATTATCTCGAGTAATAGCTTGTATCCTAATTTATATTAAATGACTTTCCCTCACTGCATACTAGCTGTCATCTCACCTAACCACCTTTTCCTCTATACCTCCTTCACCTTCGTACAAAGGCACTGGGTACAAAAACCGAAAGAAGAAACTAACAAATGTTAACCAGAGAGCGTGTCGACATTTAGTCACAGCAAAGTAATCTATGAAAAGTCATTTGGAAGACTTGGAGGGTTGTCCGAAGGGATAGTTTACAGGGTAGTTAAGAATACGAAGGGTTCATATACCCTTTGAAGGGCCCTTAAAAAGAATTTTCTTCTACTTCCAAAAATAAATCCCTCATAGACCTGTTCGGAAATCTATTTTGATGTCAACGGACAGTCGGAGATGAAAAACATAGCTCTTGCTTTTTAACAAGCATCACTGGTGAAAGTACATTGCTCTCACCACAGTCTGCAGAAAGGTGCATATGTACATTTACGCTCATGCAGAAGGAGTGGTTGCAAGTCACTTCCAAATAACTGAACGTGTCCTGGCATAGAAAAACGTTGTTTCGTTTTTACGTTATTTTGGCCGAAGAAAGTATAACGAAGCTTTAGATCTCTTTCTCTCCATGTCTCCTAGTTCATTATTGCAATTTTCACATGAATGGGCTTTTTCCAACGACCAGTAGAGTCAGAGTGAGCGGAGGGAAGCATCATTTTCCTTAATTTCCATGTTTAAATTGTATTCATGGATGATGTGGTTTCCTCGCAGTAATTACGCTTTATTGTGTTCCGACACGCGAACCAATCTCAGTGTGTAGAGATTCCTCACTCGTTCTGTGCTAGAGAGCCATGGTAATATATGTTTCTTCGTGAACGTGCATTCAAACTTCTACAATTTGCTCTACGTAAGAAAAAATATGGCAGGACCTAAATTTGGGAGACAGGAGAATTAAGTTTAGACCACTGCAAAAGGAGAGTGAGATGTATGAAGGATGAAAAGGTAGGTGGGCCTGGGAAAAGTAAATGTACTAAAGTCACTGTGGCTTAACTCAAACTTTACAGTAATACTGGAAGCACCAATTCCATTCAGAATCCCTCTGGAGTTACTGACGAGCACATTGTTCTTTTGCAAGAAAACTACAGCCCACAAGACTTTCCTTGTGCATGCAACACTAAATAAAGTTACGAACGCGCGTGAAACATCTTAAATGCTGCTACTGTCATGTTTTCTAAGGTATTGCTCATCACATGTCTGCATCAGCACGCTTGTCAGAGTTGTTTTCACGTTTTTTCAACCCTGCATTACATAGATTCATTTTGTTTTCTGCAAACTGGAATGGAGGTGAAACAGATACTCATTAAAATTAAAAACATTGTCACATGAAGGATACAACAAAAGCTGTACTGTGCTTGAAATGCGATACGCGAGCATTTTTTGGGGAAGAATGGTATAACCTGCGAATCGACTATCTATCTCTGGTTGGTTGTTGTTTTGCCTTCTAAAAAACAATAAGTCTTCGGGAATGTGAAATTAATGAGGGCACAAACGAGAGTTTAGGAACTTTCAAAATGATGTTGCAGAATGAATGAATGAGGTAAGGAATCTCCAGCAGCGTAAGAAAATAAGACGTCAAAAAACTTCCAGTCGAAAACAATAACTCTTTTGGTGATTATTAATTTTCTGACAGACTTCTTGTTCCCTTGCTCCGGGGTGAATGTTACAATACGAAATTTGGTTGGAGTTGTTTGGTGGGCCTAAAACTCACTCTAATGAGCTGTGCTGAAAAAACCGTATTCAAAAACCAAGGAAATCACTGTGGGATTTTAATTATGGATGTTAGGAACGACTATATATCGATTGCTTCGGATGCATGCTATCGCTATCGCACATATTGAAAAAAAGAAGAAAAATTTTATTCCACTTTCTCCTCCCCGACGACGACCCGGTATTCGTAATTGGCATGAGAAGTTATTGTTGTGCTTATGTGCAACTATATAGACTCCAGTCCTCAAAGAATAAAAGCGCACAAAAGGAGTGAAATAATGAAATGAAATGTTACTGCTTTCTCCTGATCCGAATGCGTGCCTGCCTCCGTCTCCACTCCATCATCACTCAGTTTGCAAATCAATTCCAGGCACGTCCAAAGCGGAGGACGAGAGAGAAATGAAAGGAAACTGGGGAGAGTGAAACAAAAGTAAAGAAGAGAAAATGAGAAAGAAAGTAGATGGTTTTTGGTGATGTGGCTTCGAGAGTGAGTCAAGTGCAAGTAACGAATTGGAGTTGAGTTGCTTTCACCCTGCGCCATTAAAACTGAAACAGTTGAGCACTTTTTGTCTGCCTGCCTATGAATGATGTTTTTATTATTACTTGGTGTATATGGAGTCAGTAGAACTGACTGACATGACTTAACTCATACCAAGATATTATAAGGCTGGGATAAGACTCGGCTTTGTTTAGTGTTGGTAATCAAATTAAAGGTGTTCAACTTGACTTGCACTTCAAAAAAGGTATGCATGACGGAATGACTTTATCGCGTATTCCCTCCTTTACTCGTATTGAGGATACAAATATCAATATTTTTGGGTGATCAAATCACAATCAATTGAATTTTGTGAGCAGGGCCGACAATCGTTAAAGTCAACTTGTATGTGAGAAGCATAGCCACTATTGATGACGTGAAAATGGTAAGTGGGATCCAAGCCCCACCAGCCATTGTTTGAGTTTTAGTCTATTACTTTTTTATCACCATGATTCTATAAAAATCTCATTGATTCCCAAAAGTCCCTACAGCATTGCCGCATTTAGTTTTGTATCACTGGTTCTAGCCAACTCTCACTTTTAGAGCAGTTTTTATTCCAGCTTCGTTATAATGTTAATTGTGATTCCGAATTTACTCTAACGTAGATGTTTTAGAATTTAGTCAAGTTTTTGATAAGTTGTAGATTATTATTATGAACACCGTGTTGCTGCAAACAATCTTCTTATCCAACAGCTCAGCAACCCTTCTTTATTTGCTGTGCATAGTCATAGAAAAAGTCTTATATAATTACTTAGTATAGCGCAATAATTTTATTTGGAAAAGTTTTTGCAGGCTGCAGTAAAGTTTTCAAACGATTGTACATTTGCATGGCTGAAAGAGCAGATGGCATTAAGTTTTTTCATATACCTAAAATCGCAATTATTGCATTTCTTAATAAAGATTACGTAAGTTTGTGTTTAAAGTTTCGTCCTAAGCTTTGTAGAGTCAGAGATGTAAAATAGTAAGAAACGATTGCACAATTTTTAATTCGACTTGAACATTGAAAACTAGATGTTTCTAACCGGTTAATCAGAAATCTCGAAGTACAAAGTACACTCCAATATTTAAAGCACGACGCAAATCCGAATTCTAAGAAATTTAATAATTATTTGGATCTGAATAGTAGAGCTTACATGCAATACAAAGTAAAGTTCATTTCTGAAGCAACCAAGCAATCAACTTATTGAAAGCCTTTGTGTTGCTGGTTTTTCGGGGCTTCACAAAAGGCGTAATTGGAGCATGGAATTAGCTAATTAAACAGATCCCAATGGTTTGGGTGCTGACTGCGGTGGAACTGGAGTGTAAATTGAGATTATTTTCTCCCCTTTAATTAATCATAACAAGTTAGATGATTGGAGGAGAGAAGTTGGAAAACCAAGTTCCAAATTGGACAATACTCCTCCTCCAGACTTTTAGTTTCACTCAAGTTGAAAGTCTGTCGAGCCATTTGTCAATCTCCGCAATGAGGGAAGTGAAGAACGTTCATAAGAAAAACCAAGGCCATCTTCTTGTTGTTAAGGAAGAGGAAGCTTCTAAAATATCTGTAATTTCCTAGAGAAAACTTTACTTCTCAACCCACCTTTCCCTTCAGCTAGATTCATAACAGTCATCTTTCTCCGTCTCATTTTTAGAAGAAGGTTGCCCCTATGCATTTACATTACACTTGGTGGAGGAAGAGGAAAGTGGTGGTGCTAAAATATTTAATTCGCCCACTAGTGGTGGCTAAGTTGAAAAAGTTTCACAGTTAAAAGGAAATGGAAAGAGGGATAAGTCCTTCTGTAACGTCGGTTTTATGGATAAACGGCCTTCATCCCTCGCTTGGGACAAGATTAGAGAGGGGTTTGGGAACTAAGGGTTTTAAATTCCGGCAAACTCATAAAATATGATAAAGACAATAGAGAATATGGTCTGTGAGTATTCATGAAGGTATGTTCGTTTTTGTGTGACCTTCTTTGGAGGGCTGCGGGGAGGCTTATCCCTCCTCGTTTGATGGCTTCCCTTCATCTAGCTATTTTTTCATCCGTGACATGACATGGAGTATGCATGCATGCCCTGGTTTCTTAAATATTTAAAAGTCCTTGTCAAGTGAGTTGCGGTGCAGTCCCGCAGTTGACCTGGGTGGTCGGTCGCTTTGCTGCAAAGTACTTTGACAAAATGTCCATCTACATAAGTGCATGCTTTGGAAAGTAGGGCAGGAGAGAACTTCACAAGTTATAAAGTCGAAGCACAGCAGGGAAAGGCAACGCGTGTGGTTGAATTGACAGACAGAAGAAGCGAAAGAGGACATGTCGGGTGTAACTTGCAGCAACGGACCCATGTAACGGACCAATATGGAGGCAGGGTAGAGGAGGAAGCTGCCACTAAAGCAGAATAGACGTCATTGAACAAGTTGGTTAGTTAGCAGGGAGGCAAATGTCTGGACCTGATGTGTAAGGTCAACTTCTGAGGGTGGACGAGTGCACAGGGAGTGAGAGTGAAAAGAACAGGCAGCCTATTCAACTTTGCCACTTTTACAAATGACATAAGTCACATACTTATGTCAATGGCAGGGCGCAGGAGAATGAGAAAGCTCTTGCCTGTCTACTAAACAACAAACTAATGTATCTTTGGACGGGGAAAGCGACCATGTAGGTTAGGTTTTGTACAGTGTGCCTGCTGTACTTGAAAAATAATATCAGTTTTAGGCTTAGACAATATGTGGCTTATCTCCACACACATCTGAGTGACGTTACAAGGCACGTAGAAGGTCATATTAGTGGTAGGAGTGATGCTATTGCATCAAAGGAGAAAGCTCGTTCTCACGAAGGGAGACTCAACCAGGGGTCTTTTTATTCCTTAAAAGTATTTTACACAAAACTGTGGGCTTCTCCAGTTTAGTTTGAACGTGCTTTAAGGAAAATACATTTTTCTATTTTTCATGTCAAAAGAAGAGGTTGAAGGGATGGGGAAAGCAGACTTGCAAATAATTCAATTGAAGCAAGATACGTAATTGGTAAAATACACAAGAGTGAAGTGAACTGAGGTACGATACGTGACACAAATTGTGATTACATTTGAGACCAGAGCACTGCCTCTTTCATTGCGTCTAAAATTATCTGTCCCATCACAGCCAACCAGCGAGCCATGGCCAGAGCGACAGGCTGCTAAACTAACGAGCTTACGGAACAGCACTTTGCTACAGAAATGCTCGTACAAAGAAAAACTGAAAGGTCTTCTCGTGTAGATAGGAAAAATTTTCAATAGAAGGCAACAAATAATGATGTCATATGCGCCATACAACCCTTGGTCCATGAGCATCCATTTTAGAGTCCTCGTTTACAATGTCCACTGTCCCCCAATAGATATTTTCAATGCATTTCATAGTAGACATTTTAACAATTCAACTCAAGGCCAAGATTTTTAACCGGTTGGAAATATTTTCGGATAAAAATTCGCTTTACCAAGTTCAAAATACCAATACACTGCTTTAAAATGCATTAGCAGGGATGACCTCAACCTTTTCCACCCCTTCTTGGTTTTTGCTTCAATGATTTGCATTAGAATAGTGACAGAAATACAAGCAAATCGTTCAAGTTTTCTTCCCCTTATTAACCCCATCCAGACTTGTACATCTGCCCACCGCATTGTGATTGCAGTGGTTTTATTAAGCTTTACATCCGCGTAGTTGAACATAGTTGAAGCTTTGCAGTCAGAATAAGTTTTAATTTTGCAGACATGAGTTCGTCTTGGACGGCAGTTTTATAGATAAAAGAGTTGGTGTAAAGTGAGTTGAAGCAAAGTTATCATGCTTCAGACTTAAACCCCTAAAGACAAAACCAAGACTCGAACAGGTTGACGTTCTTACCCGAATTATGCAAATATTGTATCTCCTTTGCCAGTAATTACCCCTCAAGTAATGTATATCTTTACCATTGATCTCAATTCTATAGTTTGCCAATGAAACGAGCATTATATGCCATTTCATTGAAAATAACTTGTTAAAGCTTTTATGCACAACCTTTGCAATCGTCCTTTAAACATCGATGGGTGCTAATTTTATAGGAGCTACTCATGTGGATGTCAACTTGTACTTACGATCCATCAGCAAGATAGATGATTATGAAATGGTAAGTAGGTATGTGTATTAGTTGCGTCCTATGGCGGCTGTGACTTTCTTCGACTCCACATACAAAATGCTGAAGTAAATACACAAACATAAATTCAACATAATCTTTGAAGCAAGACCATCAGAGAGTAGATAGATAATATGTATATCTTCAACAATTAACCGTATGTCGAATGTCGAACCTGCACATGGTTATTTTTTGGGAATAATGTAGGTATTTAATTGTGGTATTGCATGCGCAAACATGAATTCATAGACAGGAAATATGGAACTAGGAGTTGTTTAAACACTTTCCCGTCTTTGTTCATCCTTTCCTTTTGACAACTTATGTGTTCCAGGAAATGTTTTCTGCGATGAGAGTAAAATTAGAAACTAAATTCAAGGGCTGGCAAGCTGTTTTCACGACTTTGAGTAGAAATGAATTTGGCCTTGTCTATTGTTATGAAAATTGGGCCGAATTCACAGCAGTTCATGCCTTTTATGTTTCAATTGGACCATGAATGGCTGAAAGGTCGAGAGAGAAATATTTATGGAAAGACGAAGGGATAATTTGTAGTCAATTTGCAGTTGGCCAAATATATTCCATATGTTTGAAGAATTTGTAAAATAAATTGAAAGATGAACCCAATTTGTAAGCCATTGGAAAAATATTGAGCAGTATCAGGAGAAAGCATGCTTATCTAAACTTTGTACCCCGGGCTGTTTCATTCTTATTCACATCCCACCCGGGCTGTCTGGCTGGTAAATAGATGGTAGGTAGTTGTTACATAACATGAGACATTATTATACATTTGAGCTTTTATTTGTTCGGCCCGAGGAGGATGGATGACACAACCTAACGATTCGATTACATTACTGTCATGATATTCGAAGAGAAAGTTTACAATCATATTTTGCATAAGAAAAGAATGCGAAATTGAAGATGAAGGATAGAGGAATTTGTACAATGTGATAATGCAGAATACAAAAGAACAGCTTTGCCTACGTCATGTCCTAGCCAGCCTTTCCCTTCCTTCTGCGGCTTTCCTAGACAAGTTGTTCATCAATCATTCAGTGGCCAAAACCTTTTTTATTATGCAGCAGCCATGGGTGTCCTATGATCATCTTGAATCAGCAATTTTCAATGTCCTTCTGCAGGAGATCGTTCCAGGATTGTTTCTCCGTTTGGGCTACCTTTTTTGCCCAAACAGAAGTCATCAAACATCAGAGGTTGTGATGATAACTCAATTTCGAAATTTAGGCAGCCTGTAGATTCAATAAACTCGATAATTTAACACAGAGAGCACGTAGACAAGCAAAACAGATTTAAATTAATGGGCAGGCCAGTGTAAAACTTTCTTAGTTTTCGAATTGACTGCATTGCATGGTACACAGGTAGGTAGTAACAGAAAATAGACGAGACACCGAATCTCCAGGAGCAAGTGAAAGCAGGTGGGTTGAGGTGGGGTAAAGTGGTGGCCATGCCACAGCGAGGATGAGAGCCGAAACATGCCATCATGAATTTCCTTCGGTTTTGTTGGTTTTTGGTTTTAGAACAATAATAATCACAAAGAGGATGGGTTTCTTGTGCTTGCATCTTTTTAATCCAAACAAGCAAGCAAGTACAAGTACCTGCTAACAACATCCGTGTAACCTCTTCCGAAATTCACTTCACCTCCTCCCGAGCAAGAAGAGCACTACTGCCTCAAGTGGAATCTATACTTTATGGGGAAGATTGTGCAAGAAAAGGATGGAAAGCAAAAATCTATTTACATTGTTCTCCAGTTTCGCTTCCACTTTCTTCCCTTCTTTTATTTCTTCCTTGTTTGTGTGTCCTTGCTGGAGTTATTATATTCGTCTGTTGCTACACGTATAAAACACCAAAGTAAAGAGGATGAAGTAAACACAAGGAGTAGCGAACGAGTGTGCCTGAGCATTGAAATGAAATAAAATGAAATGTTCAGATGAAGATAAACTTATTATTCTGCTGTGATGGTCTTGCTTTAAAAACAGAATAAGAAAGAGGCTACCACTTTCTCTTTCTCTTTCTCCCTCTCCACTTGAATTAGTACGTATAAACTACAAAATCCACTTTCTTTTCGTCACGTACACACAAACACATACCTACAACACCCGCCATTCAATGGAATAGTTACAACTTTCTCCATTTCCATTCTTTCTTTCCTTTCTCGCTCTCTCTCTCTCTCCTTCTTTCTTTCTCTTATCTGTCTTTCCGAATCTCATATCCGCTGAATATCAGATCAAGAGATCCTGTCCGATGGGAGGTCAAGGTATACTAAATAACTAACGAACTGACTACACAAAAGGAAAGAGACAAATGGTTTAGCAACTTTTTTGCAAAGATTCCCTCCCTTCTTCCTTAAGCCCATTAGCAGATCAGACAGAGCCGGAGGAGGGAGAGTAGGTGGACCGGAGGAAAGAGAAAGCGGAAGGAGAAAGAAAGAAATAAGGAGAAAGAGTTTTAGGTAACAAACAAGACTCCGTCTTGAGATAAGACATCATCACATAACCATCTCATCCATCCATCCATCTATCGCCTAGCAACATTAAATTTCTTCTTCTTCCCTCTGTCTTTATTTGTGTGCTTAATTATCTTCTCTATCTCCAACTCTCAGTAACTCATTTGTTTTTACAGTCACTCCACTTACTCAGCTATTAAAGCGTCATCATCATCATCATCTCTGTTTACATGAAAAGTACCAAGGGTCCCTTGCAGACAAATGAAACAGACAAAATTCCGTTCTAACTTGTAGTATAGTTGTTCAGGGATGATGAAAATGACGATGACACAAGAATAAGGTCACCGATTGGAAGGAAAATGAGGATAGAAACATACTTTCTCGAACTGAACTTCTTTCAGCTTTATGCAATACCAACAGAACGACATCACTGTTTGGCTGTCTTTTGTGTCTCTCTGGTATCTATAATCATAAGAAGTAAACGCATAACAAATCTTTATATGTGCAATGACTTTAAGCACTGCAGCAAAATGCGAAGCTTTGACATTTATTCGTACTCGTGAACCCACAAAGACTCACCACCCCCTGAAGGAAGGCGGTTACTATGGAAACAAAGTTAACTAATAATAAACCAAAGTTGCTTTCTTTCTCACAATTAAAAGAACAAGTTACATAATGTGCACATTCCTTTAACATTGGCACACCCTTTCTCTCACCAAAGAACGTAAACCTCAACTCGTTACGTAATCTCACGAGTGTTTATTAGGTATGTTACTAAACTATGTGCTTCCAAGGACTGTACGAAAACTATGGCTGCTGCTGCAGCACGAGGTGATATCACCACAACTGCACACTTAACTTGTTACGACTAACATAAAGTGAAAATGAAAACTCGCTGGTTGGAAAGTATAAAGGCTTGAAATATACCACAGAATGACTTTTAAGTTTACTCACAAATCAAGTGACGAGTCATATAACCCACATCTAGCAGCACATCTAGCAGAAATATAAATTACATCATTTTACAACAGGAACATTATGGCAAAGAAAAGGTTAAAGTTATTCCTTTGATTGAAGGGACATGGCAACTAATCACCTTTCTCATCAAAAAGTGCAAATGCCGTCTTCGACGCGTCACTGAGAGGATGACGCAAAAGGGTAGGCTATACGCCGTCAGATGCTGGAAAGAAAGAATTTTTTTAAAATTGTGTATGGTAGTCCAACAAACATCTAGAAATTAGATGAACGGGCATTAGAGATCTGTTCTGATGATTTTGTCTGACGGTCAAACGAATGGTCCAGCATTTTCATTATGAAAGAGGGGTAGGAAAGAACAAGGGCTCTTCAGCTAGGCGATTAACTACTGGACTGGAACATGATGTAATTTCAGATTAGTCATTCATGGATGAACAGATACAAAGATCGTTTTGTTTGTCGACCAGGCCATCTGGAAGGAAACTATAGACATTCAGTTAAGTCTGATGTAAACGTACAAACATACCTCAATACGTCTCAGTAAATGAGAAAGAAGATACGAATTATTTTCCCTGAAATTTTTCCATTAGTCTGGTAATAAGATGTAGGAGAAATTTAGTTCCCTTCCTTCCATGCTTTTCTGAGGAAAATAAGAGACAAAGAAGAATGAAGTCGAGTGGAATGGGAGAATAGAGGAAGCAAGAAATACGAAAACTATGCTAATGGAGGAACCGCTTTTTGTACTTTTTATTTATTACGTCTTTTGACCATTCTTACCTAAACCCCTTGACGAGTTTTCTTTCTACGGAGAAAGTCGACCCTCTTTTGTATCTATTAGTGAACAGTCAGGAGTATATAGATAGGCATAATAACGTTGTCTATATGGGAAAAAAGATGGTCATGTTTTCCAACCCATTTCCAGCCCTTCAAACTACTTTAAGACTGGTTTTTGAAGACCCTTTAACGACGTCTCAATTCATGTTGCCTAAATCAGAGTTGCCTAGATTACAACCTCATAACTAAAGTGTTGTCTAAGGTACTTTCCTTAAAACACTAACTGAATTAGGAGAAGGGGTATATATGGATTGAGACTCATCATCATAGATCCGTAGTCCTGCTGCAGCGTTAAAATATTAAATAGTAATTCAAATTGATAGCTGCCTTGCCTCGCTTTACTTTTGCTTTGCTAAGGTCGTCATTTCTTTTGACTCTGTAAATTTCTATGTAAGGACTTGAACCCTCCTTACTCGTCGTCGTCTAAAAAAGACTACTCAATTTAATTGGAGCTAATGTACTGCTTCAATTTACTTATATAAGCCCTGTTTGAAGTCGTCATTATATACTGCTTTTGCTTAGGACGTAGTTCCTTCACAATGCTTTATAATCTTCACAATTCCTAAGTCTGCAGTACAAAATGCTTCATCATGCTTCCTCATAACACACATGACGTTTCAATAAGCTGATTAGCTTTGAGACGACAGCTATACATAAATTATGGCCGAAATCTGCATTATTCATTTCTACTCATCTCAAAGGCGTTTGATCTCTCTCTTCTGTCTACTTAAGTACGAGTACCTATACTCTTCTTGATCCTTTGCCTTTTACCCCTGCCTGCCAGGCCATAGTGCAGAAAAGGAGAGGCCATACTGAGGAACATCAACCCTTCTTTATTCTTCCAAGATCTTAAATGCCCCATGCATTTTTCAGTTGGAGGCCTGTCCTTTCTTGCCTGGAAGTAGGACCAGACATATACAGCCCTCTCCGTAGTACTGACTGACTCGTGTGTAAAGTTTTGCCTCAAAGAAACTTTTAAGCACTGGCTTCAGTCAAGGGGTCTGGTCTGGGATTTATTTATACGAAGGGAGACAGTAATTGGGTGAATAATGCGAGTTTAAGGCCAAGCTTAGAGAGCATGGGAATGATGAATGAGAGCTGACACTAAATGCTGTTTCTTCTTCTTTCTTCTTGTTCCATGCCCTCCCTGTCCGCAGCTTCCACCTTTCCTTTTATAACCTCCCACACAAATAATCACATCGTATGTGGTAAACGAAGTACCTTCAAAAACTTTCTCCTCTCTTGTGTTGTGTAGATATGGCCACCCCATTTCTATATCTTTTAGCAGTGCCATAATATTCCTTGCTTAATTCTCCACACATCAATTTCACACTTCCACCACCACCACCCAACCCTTCCGCCCGTCACATACATTCTCTTCTCTCTCACACACACACCCCACAGCGTTCTCGGATGAAAGAGGCTCTGGGTACTTTCTCCAGAGTAGGACTGAATATGTTTTGTTGCTGACAGACAACAACACAAACTTCTGACTTTTCTCCTCTCTCACTTTCTCTTTCTCCTAGATTCAGGCAACTTTCACTTGAACGGACCCAACAGCATTCCACACTTTCATCAATCCGGCCTGCATTTCGTTTCCATTTCATGTCTTATGTATGTTTGGTCGTAGAGTAAATAGAGATCGAAAAAGTGTGAGGTTTTTTATTTACGTTAGGTTCGTTTTTGTCACATTAATTTACTTCACCTTCTTAGTTTGTCCAACTTTCTCAATACCTTCCTATCGAAACATTCACTTCACTTTCAGATGAAGAGAAGAGGAAAATAAAATGGGAAAAGGAAAAGCAGTTGTTGTATTGCTTATGCATGACGTACTTTTTCTTTCCTGTTAGACTTAATCAATATCAAACATTATGTGATGTCTGCCTCTCACTGTTCTATTTACCATGAGAGGCAAATATATTTCAAAAAGAGCACCGCTACACAGATTATGACTAATGCAAAACATCATTTCCCTCTTTTCCTCCATGCTTTCCCTCACCCAACAACTAGCTTTCATACAATAAATTGAATCCTAACACAAAAACACGCCAAATACATCAAACGTGCCTGCTTCACACAAAGGCCATCCAGTAGTTCAAAAAATAATTATGCCATAAAGCCAGTAGTCACTAGAGTATCTATAAATTAGAGCTCAACTACCCTGTCTATAGATGAGTTACTTGTTTTTACACCTCAATTCCAAATCCCTACCACAATCACAACTTACTGCCCTCTAATTTTGTTGAAATCAATCGTTTTCTAAGTGACCCAATGTAAATTGCGTGGTTTAATGAACATTGCCAAATTACAGGAGTACAGCGTGCAGCTAACCTTTAGAGAACAATGGTTGGACGACCGACTACGATTCGACCTTCTTCCAAACAGTAAGTCAACTATTTACTTTCCTAATAGATACTCTATTTACTCAGGAATGTGAAGTTACAGATTAAATATAACAAGTCAAAGTGCAATTGTAGAGGCCAAACCCACGCCGACACAATATGATGCTTACTGAATTGAAATAAATTTTCGAATAAATATTATGCCACTATAAAACTTGAATGCAAAATCCAAGGCACAACAGGCTGGTGTAGAGGACGGAAGTGGCAGACGTGATTTACAAATGCAATATGATTACGAAACAAAACTAATATCAGAGCAACCCCGGTTGTTTATCTGGAGATGAATTTGGGTTGGGTAAAGAAGAAAGGAAAGGGAGGTAGGGTGACAATGGCAGATTATGGGATTTGCTTTTTCCATTGAATGGCCTATTTCGTTTCAACCCACGTATTCGTTTGTATATTATATTGTACATGTCTCCCCCTGTGCCCTGTTTCTATTTTCTTTTCTCATCTCCTTCCTCCTTTCTTGTCTCATATCGCCAATATGTAGCCCCTATCTCATAGTGCAAGAGGAGAAAGTAAATTGGAATTGGAGTGAAAGCACACAGCTTAGATAGATTCTTTCATTTTGTTTATCAAATCCCAAGCTGTGTACTTGCATACACCTGTTGTTTACTCCTTTCTTTTCTTTCTTTCTTTCTTTCTTACCCTAGTCATCACCATTTCCTTCCACCACTATTTACCTTTCGTCATCAACATCATAAAGAAAACTATTCCATGCAAGCTCCAACCTTTCCTTCCCCAGTTCTTGTATTATTTAAGCCGCCCCAACCCACTTCACACTTTCTCCAACAGACGGGGGAAAGCAAATAGAAATTAGAAGATCTCATATTGTTCAGAGAAACGATTTATATTCTGATGATGGTGTGGTTTGGCAATAGTTTTCCCATTGCGAGCTCCAGGATGAAATTCAGTTGGGATGTTTCCCATTAAAAAGAACAATTGAAAAGTTTGAGAAGGAGAGAAATAAGAAGATGGTGAATTTCACATTAACCAAAGGGTTCACTTTCTTAAGAGTTTTTGCATGCACTACTGCTGTGTAAATGGCATGGAAAGCAAGGTGAAAGTATCAAGCTAACTGAAGTACGCAGCGCATAGAAGAAGTGGCTGCGGATGAGCAAACCATTCCGTTACATAAATTCTAGAATACACAGTACTACAAACACGATAACGAAGGAAATTAAGTTTTCTCTAATGCTTCCTTCTCATCTGTTTTTATTATTATACTTTCAGGTAAAATGAATGCGTCTGGTTTGCGGTACCTAACCTTAACAGATTCTGCCCGAGTGTGGATGCCGGATTTATTTTTCTCCAATGAAAAGCAGGGTCATTTGCATAATATTATCATGCCCAACGTCTACATTCGAATATATCCTGACGGGGAAGTGTTGTACAGTATAAGGTGAGACAAGTTTATCCCTTCTTCTTCTCTCTGACTATGAGTTGAGATGTTGCACAGGAGAAAGAAAGATAAGATGGAATTATCCATGCTCCACGAAAGTATAATTCGTGTGGCTACAAACTTTCTTAAATATAATGTCTTCCCTTGACCACGCTTCCCCATCCATTCATTCATTCAAAAAATGATTCCATATTTTTATTTCTTACGAAGGAAGTTAAGGAAGGTATGAGATGTTGGAGAGTGGATGAAGTATCTTTTGAATAAGACTCAAAACCCTGAGTTGAGACTCAGTCAACCAATCCAAACTCCAGTATTTTCAATTCGCCATGATTTGAGTGAAAGAGAAAGTGGATTTTCACATAACTGGTTGAGAGACATGAGTGGAAGTGAAAGGGAAGTAGGATGAGAGATAAAGGCAGAGGGAAAGATAGGTAGGACGATAGACAGAGCAAAGAGAAACTTATGATGTAGGAGCCGTTCTGGTTTAGGACAGGATGATAACCCTTCACACTACTGCCTGCCTGCCTGCCTGACTGAAGTTTAATCAAGCCGATCTTCTTCGAAATCTGAACTTCCCTAAAGCAACCACCCATCGCTTCCACACAGGATATAGAATACCAAGGGAGAAACTATGAGTGTGTATGCCCTAATATGTAATCGCAATATGTGTTTGATAAGTAGACACCTCAGAAGCGGTTCGTTGCCATGTCGAACCAACAACATGGAACTTATATCCATATTAAATGCTGTCAAACCGCATCTGCTGAAAATCCAATAAGCACATGGGGAAAAGATACACATTTTGCTGGAAACCCTCTTCACTTCACTGCCATCGTTTCGGTAACGATGTGATGTGATCCGATGTGAAGATGCCTTGGCGTCTTGAACGGAAAAAAGGAATTGCAGAAATGTTTGCTTTCCTATACTTGTGACTTGGAAATAAAGCTGCAAGGAAACGAAATTGATCCACTTATCTTGAAGAATAAAATACTGCACAGTCCTCCGAGATGAGGGTGTGACAGTTAAGGAGATTCTATCCTTTCTTTCTGTCAATGGTCCCAATTGGGTATCTTGAAACGCTGCGTTGCACTGTAACAAGTCCTGCCACTTCACTAATCCACTAATACAATAAAATACTTGGAATAATTTGACCAAAATACTCTAAAGCTGTTCCCAATCATGATGATAGTATAACAAATGAAAGAATAGAGAAGATGGTTATTGTCAAGGCAATCGCTTTTATGTGGACTGACAGAGAGGCAAAAGGTTTTTGATTGACCAGAATGAATTAATTGGGAAAACCACATCAATTATTCTTCGCCAACGAATGAGTGACCGACGGGTTTTGCAAAGCTGGAGAGATTTAAATCAAAATTCATCAAAGTTGTCCAATATCTTCCAGTAGGTGGAAATAGTATAGGCTTACAGGAAGGGAAAGTTGAGAAAATCTGCAGCAAAGGTTATCGTTGTCGCATTGACGTCTTTTCGTAGTTATTCTAAATATTTCCGAGTTCATAAAATTTGAAAGATAAAAGCTGCAAATATTTGTTCCCGTCCTTTCCAAATTGTGAGTGGGCTGCCGAATATTTTGCTGTTTCTCCACTGATATAATAGTTACAAGGGAATAATGGATTTCGCACAAGTCGATGATAAAATTGATATGGATATCATCACCGGTTATGGAACAGGATATGAATATTTGCGTAGGTAGTTCTTTTTGTTGACGTCAAAAAGCATCAC
>JAQIWU010000188.1:0-33286 GCA_034696445.1 Isotomiella minor
GTTGATGTGGATTTAGTTTGATTATATAACGCATTATGTCTGCGAGACTACTGCGACTTGCAGCATAAATAACTTACAATGTAGCTCCTGATCCTGATCCCTTTCGACATATATAGGAGAACGCTACTGTGACATGATGCAGAATAACTTTAGAAAGGTTGTGCTACTGCAACAGTAAACAGGCTTAGGAGGAGGGAAATCCGATTTAGCCATTGCTGTATTGGTTTTGACAAAAACTTTCTCCTCGTTTCAGAGAAAGCTTCTAGGCTAAGTACTTTCAATAAAACTCATTCAAGGTGAGCTTTTAAAGTTCTACATCCCTGATTTTTATATTTCATCATCATTATTATCTTTCCCTTCTCAAAAAAGTGCAAAATTTGCTGTGTTAGCAACCTATGTCTTTAATCTTAAGAAAGTAAGTTATTTGAACTCAATGACACTAAAAAGTTGGCAGGTAGGGGGATGATGGAGGCCTCATTTGATTTAGAAGGAGCTCACCTAAAGTTTTCTGCTGTTCCCAAGTATATGACAACCAAAGTTTGACTTTCTCCTCCAATTTGGGTGGAACTCCTAATCGATGGAGGTAGCTGACAGCCGCGTACGTGATAACTCTGTAGTCGTTCTGATTTTTTGTCGCTGTTGCAATAATATCTCGAATCTGTAAACATGCAAAGTAAAGTTAAGGTTGTTAAAAATTAATGAAAAAAGTTTGGCCGCTAATAAAATTGTGTGTGGGTAAGTGGATTACACAAATGATCGATCGCATTATCCTTGTCGACTTAGGTTGTCCTTCATCCGTCTCAAAATGCCTCTTTTATATAAGAGACTTATTGGCAGGGGTTTAAGGAAATGGAAAGTGAAAATGTAGAAGGCTCAGACTCCTTCAAGATGACACCAACAGACGTGGTGGGGAGGCCGGAAGGAAGGAATGGACAAGGACAATAATCTGGGTTGATTCTGAGGTAAAACGTTGCTTCGAAAAGGGAAACCACAGTTGCTACTACCCACCCACCTGTCCTATAAGGATAGCCGTCACGAAAACACCGCTGAGCCATGCAAATGTCATGTAGCTCCATTCCAACCTGTTCTCTGGTTTTGGCATCTTCCCAATGCTTGTCGCAGTTTTGGTTGCAAAGTAAAAGCACCGAACGTACCTACACAAAAACTTGTTACTTTCTCTTTTAAACTTTTACATTTATTGAAATGGCATTGGAATGTTCAAAAAATACAAAGAATTCTTACGCGCTGGCAGGAGCCGACTCGGAACAGAATGTCCACTGCGTGGCACAAAGACCTTCGATGTGCGACACGGCATAATAAATGCAAGCATTTACATGTATCATGTACAACATGTAGAGAAATGTTTTCGTAAAACGGGCAGAGTGTGGGGAAGCCAAAATTGTGTCCAGTCGTTGAAAAAGTTCCCAGTAGCTGTCAACCTGGAAAAGTAGCAGATGACATTTAGCAAAGTGAGAGAGTGGTGGAACTTTCACTCTCCATCGTATAAGTATAGCTAAAAGTCAAGTCAAATTGCCCTATGCCGCGGTTTGCCTTTTACTCATTCTCCATTCATTCATTCATAAAGGCTTAGGCATTGTCTATAGCACCATAGTTGCCATATGGCTAAATTAGCCTAAAAGTTTCACGACCTGGAAGCACCTCAACGCTGCAATTACTTAAGACATTGCAAAGCATGAACTGGGAAGAACTGCAGGTGTATGCAACTGTACGGTTTATGTAAAGTTCTAGAAAGAATGTAATTTCCATATTTTACCAATTTGACTTTCTCCTTTTCTCCCTAGAGTAAATGAAGTACATAATCCTTGTGATTACCTTCAAAAGTCGGGGAAGGCGCAATAAGGAGTAATTGTCAAAGACTATGGTCGTCAGAATATCCAGGGGGAGTAGGCAGGCTAAATCAATCTAAACAAATAAAATATTATGCAAAAATACCGAAAGTCAACGACATAGAACAATGATTCTTCTGCACGTCATCTTTTTGCAAGTGTCTATCAATAACAGTTATTTGCATCAAGTCCCAAACTTTTTAGCTTTCACCAGAAAACCAAAGGGATATTCAATTTCCTGGTGAAAATGCAAAATGTTTTTATTTTCTTTCAAAGTCGTCAATTTCTTCAAAATTGAATTACAAAGTGAATAAATTTCCCAGAAGCAACCAAATTAAAAGTATAGGTACAATGCAATCATGAAAAGGAGGGATGAAATGCAAATAAACAAAGCATACTCCGTAGGTACAACATACCGAGATTGGATTTCAATTGAAACTTCAAAGGAAATGTAAATCGGATGGTTTTGAGGCTTTATTTGAAAGATGATTATAAGAGAAGTACCTACCTAAGTTGAAAGCCAATATTTCAGTCATTAAGCCGTGCCTATAATTGCAACAGTTGACAAGCGCAATTTCAAGAAACAAATAAGTTCAGAGGAACTTCCGAAATTTTGTCAATTTCATTTCTATTTATACCCCAAATTGAGTGTTGACCAACATTCTAATTTAAACCATCTGCGCCATTGTTATCGAGGCGAGGAACCCATGTTGCTTTCTTATCCAATCTCTTCATAGACGGATAACCTCAAATGTGGTTTTTGTTTGTACTTTATAGAACTGTCAGACAGGAAATTTGGAGACTGAACCCTTCTGAACTCATGAATTATGTAAGTATTCCAAAAGGGAAAGTAGGCAATTCAATTTTCTTACTTTAAATTGGAGACTTTTAAAGTAGCTTTTCCTCGTCTCAATAGGATCCTTTATCCAAAATCCCTCACTCAGAAACTTTCTGTGACACTTGAATGCTATTATATCAAAGATGTAGACGGCATCTGCGAGGTAGTCCAGAATCTGCCAGACCCACACATTCTCCCTTGTTTGATAAGGGAAAACGGCACGGAGGGGAATGACGACAGCATTGTAGAGAAAGCATGAGGCTACCACCATTAGCCAAATTACGTAGACCCAACCTATATAAAATTTTCTGCTTTGATGGCCTATAATGCGCTCATAAGTGGATCCTGTTTCTTACCATCAGAGTCAATGATGTATTGACAAGCGAGGAAGTTTGTGAGTCTGAATTGCAACTTTCCCCAAACTGCTTTCCCTTTTTGCAACAATCCTCCTCCCTGTCCAATCCCAGCCTCACTTTCCTTTTCCACTTGGAAGCAGACTTTCTTCAAACGACTCAAAAGATCATCGTCTTCCGCAGGGGCCTCGTCTAGATATATTTAAGCCGATATATTGTTATTGAAAAAGCCTGCGAAAATCATGTAACCGCTAATAATGTTTCACTGATTGTGGAAATGAGGTCTGTCAAAGCATTGCAGAAGAAAGACTAATGACGCCTTTTTGGTTGATTAAAGACTATTATCATGGGATTTGTACAAGAAGCGTGGTAATGATGTTATGAGTGCCGTTATACCCATCTTTTCTTTAGTCTTAAAAGGGTTTTAGCAGGAGGTTTATGTTTTAGAAGGAGCATGGATGGAACAAACCTTCGGAGTCTGATAGTGTTGGAGTTGGTGGTTTTGCAATCCTCTCCTTTGCCCGTCTCGTCCGGGCAGAGAAAGCTGAGACTAGGTCTTTCAATCGTCTTTCCAACTCTTCTGCAGCCTCAATCCCCATCCTGTAAAAGACAATATGTATACTAATTCTTATGTAACAAGTCATCGCCTACAATTAGTTTACAAAGAGATAAAAGACCGATGCGTACTCAAATTGAAGTATGTATGTTGAAACGCCATAATACTATTCATTCAAGTAGATACTACAAAGGTCGTTGTGTATAGGTGGTTGGTTTGAGAGGTTTAAAAGTGATTGGGAAATAATTAAATCGTGGATCTCACCAAATCCGTTTAGCGAGAGACAAGAAAACTTTTGTACTATCAAGTTGTAGAAACTCGACACAAATGGAAACCAATAAACCCACTTGACATCATTGATTACGTGAAGTAGGTTGCTACACTCTGTAGCATGAAATTTCAAAATTAATTAATCTATTGTTCTAAAGTTCTATAAGTTTGTGGGCTGTTGTGAGTGCCTGAGAAAAATAGTTTATGTAACATTGTGACAGTCATCAGACTTCTATCTTTTCCATCAAGTGGTTTAGATATCTATCACAAAGCTGGAACTGGAAGAAGCAACTTTCTTACACATCTATGGTACCTATTTATTTACGAGTACTTCATTATTCTCAACTTTCCCTATTCCGGAAATTCAAATGAAAGAAAGTTCAATAACCATCGAAGAAGGCATGAGGGTTTAAAATTAATTTGGTTTTGTTGGCAGCTCAACGGATATTGCGGAGAAAGTCGACCACAAGGCAGGAAAGCGGTGGGTGCTCTGAGAATCCTTACACAACCGACCGACCTTTACATAACCCTTGGCCATAGGGCAATCAACAAACGTTAAAAAATCCTAACCGGACAAAGTGGTGATGGCTAGAAAGAATCTTGCATAACTTTATATAAACATAATAGTAAAATGGCGTAAAAACAGAGATGCGTGTCTTATATAAATGAGCATTGAGGCACCCAAACATTTAAGTACTTCACCACTTACTTGGCGTCTTCACTCAAAGTTCTCATAAACTCTGAAGTTGATGCTGGCATTGTCATTCGACGCCTCACAAACCCATTGTTGTCCTGACACTCATCCATATCAACATTGCTTTCTTCTTCCTTCATCTGAACTTTGTTTTCGTCTTGAGAAACATCAGTTGGACTATGAGTCGTCGACAATCCCGAATCCTTTTGTTCTAAAGTGGATTCCATTCCCTTTTCTGAATCTGAAGATGACATTTCTCAGACCCTTTCTCACTGTTCCTGACGTGGTTGTGATTGACTTGGTTTCACTTCACAGAGCAAAACTTTCCTCTTTTATTCACACATTGGGTGCATATGTGTGAAGGCACAATCAATAGTCGCGTAATAGCCCAATTCACTTAGTTTTCATTTTCATTGATTTTTATTGATGAAAATATTTTAGAGAGGGAATTGAAATTCTGGGCTGTTCGCTCCGCAGATATGACAATATAAAGCAACGCATAGAATCCAAATCCATCGAAACTTTTACGCAATAGAAAACAGTAAGCTTATCCAATTGCGAAATATTCTACTGTTGAACTCAACAACATTGAACAAATACGTGCATGTAAATAATGCAAGTGATCAAGGTACTACGTCAATTTCAATTATAGATGCTCGGGCAGGGGGGACTAATTGCTGTCTGCTCAACCATAGGTCAGGATGATGTCTCTTTAAAAATTTAACAACCCCGTTTTGCAACCAAGGCTAAAAGTCACAAGCCAAATACACTCCAATAAGTACGCTATAACGAAGTCATTAAGGTCAGGAGGTTCTTTCAAGACGGTATGGTTTTATGGTTACGTGATTGTTTCTGTATGATGAAGCAGAGAGGCTAGGGTGGAACTGATAAAAAACAGTATCTTTCTTAAGCTTTTACCGCAATAGTTGTGTACCATGTAATTGGATATAGAAAAGTCGTCATAGACTTCGAATTCGTGCATGCATCCCTGTCATATCGTATCCTCACATCACATCGATTACCTACTTTCTTTATTACTTTCTCTTTTCCTGTCGACTAATAGCAGCATGTCAAGCCAAGCTCTTATAGCTTGTGGGATTGGATTTGGGTAATGGCATGAGTAATTATCTAAATTGCTTGAAGGATGTATGGAGGTAAGTGAAATGATCCTTACTTCGATCGCTATCATCATATTCGCAAGAGAAAGTATTGATTGTTTCTAAACTTATCCTTCTTCCACGGAATGACAAATGCCATGTTGAATGAAGCTGAAGCTACTCTTTAGATTCGTTTTAGACAGAGAGTAGGAGAATGTCAGAAGAGAAAGGGAGCGAATGACTTTGGTATTTTCTGCCTCAATTAAATGTTGCTTGTGGTAGGTAGAAAGATCAATAGTAATAATATTACTTTAAAATACTAGAAATCCACATCCGTTTCCCCATCAACAAGTTCCAATAAGATGGATAACAATATCGACAACCCATACAAATGTAAAGTTACCACGGTGGAAAACTACAGGAGGGAAGGAGAAAGATAATTGGATTACTCTGACTTTCTGGTGAAAGTTGTGAAAGCTAAAGCACCTCCTTCATACAATAAAGACAGAATTGAGCGGATGCAGACAAGACACTCTTCGCTTGTTGTAAAGTTGAAAACGGGTTGCACAAGAAAATTGTTGCAAATCATATTGTGCTTCCATCCGCATCCACCTCTGTACCACTTAAACTCTTCTCCCTTCGTCTATAACTGGATTATGTTCTTCTTTGCAAAATATGTCTTTATTCTCCATCCTTTCTTCCTTTGCAAGATTGTTCGCTTTGTAACCATGTTATTGCGAAGAAGGAGCCGAGAAACATCGTATTCAATTCGTACAAAGGATTTTTGGTTTATGTCCAACTTTGGATTCAGAGACCGCTTCCTTATTGTCATTGTGAACTGGATAGTTTTTTTCTGAATGGAGAGACCATTGTACCCCACTTGAAGTTTTGGACAAGAGGGAGAAAGGGATGAATATAAAGTTATAGGCAGGTGGATGAGACGTGCAGTAATAAGATTTGAGAAAGAAGGGAGAACTTAAATTTTATTACTTTTCTTTACATTTCAATGCTAAAGAATTTTCATCATGTCAACTCCGTTTTTCTAGGCTTCCCCCTAGGTGAGAGAAAGCAGCCCTTCTATACAGTGTGATAAGTATGCGGTGAGTAATAGACACGTTTCTGAAAAATTAGGCAATAATCTCGTCCGTCATAAAGGATCGACGCTATGTGTGTTGGGTTAGAGGAAGGAGGGAATGTAGGATGATGAGAAACTATTCAGTATTCCTCGCCAAGAATCCCAATCTCTCTCCACCACTCTTCCTTCCGCTTTGAGTGTTTCACCACGTTCACGGCCTGAATTATAAAGAATGTGGAATCCTCTGTCGAGGGATGGAAAACGTATAGTCCTAGGGTCAAATTGCTCTCGCATGACCAGCACTCACCATCATTGTCGTTTCCTGCTTTCTCTTTTGCTTTCTCCTTTGCTTTCTCTCTGCTGGATTTGACTGATAGGAAGTGCGAGCTTTCTTTGGGAACATCAACATGAACATCGACGCCTAAGTTTGCTATGTTTTAGTAATGATTATGTTCTTCCTTTCCTTCTCTCTACTCGCTCATTTCTTTCCGTCTTATTCGAGGATCCAATAACATACTTCCAAAGTTTGCAAATTAAACGTGCTGCTCGAAACTCTGGAGAGAACGAACTGCGGAGAGACTATGCTAAGTTGGGCATATACCCGTCATATTCACCCCTACTTTAGTCCATTCCATAAATAGAAATTGATTGATTCACGCTACTTAATTTTTCAAGCCTTTTTCTATGTGAAAACAAGTGGAAGTATGGGTAGGTATATCCATGTTCCCATAGTTCTTCCAATACTAGATAAAACAAGTTCCACTTTGGCATTAAATTCTGTGGAATGTCAAGGTCCCAGTACCCATCGAACAGACGAACAGATTTGACGACGGTCAAGGCGAAGATGTGGATTTTTAAAACGGTTAGCTTTGTCTCATTGTCGGTTTCTGTGTTTGAGGAATGGTTCGAGTTGATAGCATTTATTGGCATTTAATTGGAACAGCACGATTTTGCATTACGTTTTTTTATATCACTAATTAATACAAAGTCTTTTTGAAGTTTTTCACCCTTTACTTTGGTTATTTATGCTTGGATGCTTTCAATTAATTAAAATAGTTCAATATGCATCATGCCTTTGACAATATATTTCACTTTATGGTGTTACATACTTGGTATAAACAATTTACATAACGTCTCCAGTCTTTGACCAATTACTCGTTGGGAAATGATTTTAAAATGTTTATGAAATCCGTGTGATTTTTGTTGAATTGTTTATTTTTTCATGCTAAAGTTAACTCCTCAACTCAAGAAGCAACAAGACATTGCACAAGGTTGATCTCCTCCAGTTGGCACACTTTCCAGAAATTTCCTGCTCATATAATGATTTTTTTCATTTTGTAAATTTTCAGCCTTCAAATGTATACTGATCTTTCCAAAGAAATAAATAAATCAGGGCAAGTGTGGATTTGACGGTAGCATAATGATTTCGAAAGAAGTTTAAAACTCTTCCCGGACAAATGCCAGGCAAAGCCTTGAATTTGGGATAATTGGCGTGTAATATTTATTCTGCGGATGCGGGTCGGATGAATGTGATTTAACATGGCCAAGGGGCTAATTCCCTTAAACCAATGATGATGGCAAAATGGGATTACAAACCACCACTACAAAACCAAAGTTCGCTTACTACACTCAGTTCAAATCAGTCGTACCTAGTGAAAGTACCTAGAGTTTGTTGAATGTGAAAGTTTGAGGTTTATAGAATATTAAGGGATCTCTCTGATTAATTTATTCATGGTTCATTTAGTTACTTCTGTCGAAAAGTTTTGTGGACTCTTACACACAAACCCATCAGGTTACCTAACCTCTAACGACATGAAGCATTGCCTTTTAACTATCTAACGACCTTTCTAACTACGCCGCTACCTCCGGCTGTTCAACCGTAAATAAATTAATGTGGCTCATTTCATTCATCACCTTTCGACTCTGTCAAGTCAGGTATAAATAATGTGTTAATGTTAACCACAACCTCCACCTTTTTGCCAAACTAAAGCCACTTTTATTCCGACACCAGTCCTTCATTCATTCATAAACCCAGGAAACAAGTGAAAGTAATGCTCACGTAGGCATAACGTTTATAAATATTTGAACAATGGCGTTGGGAAAACGGACAGAGTTTGTATATCAACACATTTCCAGACCAGAGTATTCAAATTTTGAGCTGGAAAAGCTGTAACTCCTTTACAAGCCTCTCTACTGATCGCTGATGAGAAAAAGTGGGGCGACACGTTTTATCCATTTGGAGAAGAAAGCCGTACTTAAGAAAAAAATGTAAGGAGGCTTTCCTTCAATTCATTTTAAGGCCGTGGGCAACGGAACATCTTGAACTTTCTTTGATGGATTGAGTCCTCAACTATAAATATCCAAGCCCCCTTGTGAAATTAAGACAAACGCGTGCTCAAGCCATGACCAAAGTTTCCACTAAAACAATGGTGCTATACGTGAGTTCCAAATTGGAGAGAAAGTGCTAACTCTTTTGAAGCCGCAAAAAATCTTTAAGCACGATGAAGTCATTTTGTAAGAAGAGGAAAAACCTTCAAGACGTGACCAAATACGAAGAGCAATTATTAAACTTTGTATGGTCAAGAAGCCTTTACTAAAATTTCACTATTGTGATAAATCATTGACCGCAACAACAACAGCATGGGATTGTGCGGTCTGTGCTACAACGGTTGGTGTTGACGGTGCATGTAAACATATTTGACACTTCTTTCTCTGTCAAGAATTGTATATTTCTACCACTGATTCTGACAAGTGCACATAATCGAGAGCGTTCATTACAGTGGTACAAATTAAATGACGTTTCTCTGTGAAGGACCCTCCCATGACAACAGAAACACATCAAAGAGACATAAAATCACTCTCTCCATCCTTAATAGTTAAAGTTAATGGATGCGACACATGGCACAAATGAGCGATGCCAAGTACAATATGGCATTTCAGCTCTGAGTTTCAGATAATGACTGAGAGAGGGGCAGAATGACAGTCGTCGGCTCGTTGTAATGAGAACGTGTCCACATTAATTAGTCATGAAAGACACTCTCTTCCACTTTTACAGATTCCACAAAATGTGTGTCCTTCCATTCCATTCTTGTCCACGTTCAGGCACTCGACCTTGATCAAAAACATCATTACATTAGTCCAACTCAACACCGGGCTCAGACAGCCAGAGAAAGAGACAAAAGTGGAGAAAGTAAAGTCAAGTCAAAAGTAAAAGCAGCAACCATGCACCACCATACAAAAAGCAAAGCTAAAAACGAGGTGTTTGCAGCAAAAAGTGTGGAACTCTTTTACAGCTCAAAGTTGTGGATGTTCAGTTCAGTTGGATATATTTTCTCGTCTCGTCTCACCCAGATAAGAGTTTGCCGCATACTGTTCTCGTTAGGTCCAAACTAAAGTTTGCACCCTAAAAACTCTGTGATTCTGTTGTAGTCACTCCATTTGTTCCGAGTTTCTCAAACAGGCAGGCAGCAGCAGAAGCACATCACACAAGCCACTTTGGTACAAAAGACAAAGTGAAAGCAGAGAAGAGTTTTGGGTTGGGGTTCACTTTCTTTCTCACATTCCTCAACTGTAGTTTGCAGGCAGAGGATTATAGAAGGGGAGGATGTGGTAGGGGGAAGTTGAGATTTCTGAATTTAGCGAGTTATCACAATCAGTAATTGTTAGTAAATCACTGTCTTGTGAAAAATAACATTTCATAGAAACGCTGAGTAGTGACAGAAAATATAGACTTTCTCCAACAATGGGCTTGTCATCCCATTTTGAACGCAATTGTGTTTGACAGGGTCTCACTAAATGCTTGAGGCATTTGTTATTATCTGACAAACCGGACTGTTGCACAAGCCATAATTCTCTTGTGTTCATCGTCAGCACCACCACATCAGATATCAGCCTCAGTTGTTAATTGGAAGAGGGAAGACAAAGAGGATTATGGACATTTCGAGCACTGCTTGAAGTGATGTGTAATTGGACTCTTTTCTGATCAAATAAAGGTAATAATGAAAACTCTCAACAAACTAAATGTCAGTAACTTTTATAGTTAGATAGTTAGTGTCAGACTGTCGTGCCTTTCTTTCTCTTTCCATGACGTCCAGTAGACTAAAGACGTTGCCTAGGATAATGTAGTTCATCATGTGTTTCATAATTAAAATTGAACTTTGTCTCATTTTTTTACTTTTGATATACAGTTTCATCGGTGTATAAGGTATAATTTTCATGGTGCTTCTGATTTGTCAAGTCAGGCAGAAAAGGATAGGGAGCCATGGGTGGTCCGGATAGTTCAAAATTGCTATAATTATCTATGCTTCCTTCTTTGAATGTTGAAGGAGATAGAAAGGTTGCTAATCAAGGTCAGTTAACAAAAAGGAGAGGATGCCGTGAGGCAGAAAAGTCAACTACTAACCTAAGACTAGATTACAAATATTTACTGTATTCATAAAGTGAACTGAGTACTAAACGGAAATGTCAACGAGTCAACAAATATCGCAATCATAATTATGTCCATCAGTCATCCTTGTCTTGCGCATTCATTTTCTCTTTCCATTCCGACACTCTTCAAGGAAATGACAAATGAAAGCATTTGTGATAAATTATAAATAGTCAACTCCAAAGTAGAGGCCAAAAAAAGGTATCGGCGTAATTTCCGGAAATTTGATTACTCAATGACAGCATGAGCTTAACAGTTCATGCATGAACAAGGCCCACAACACTCATAATCTGGAATAAACTTAATCCACTTCAAAGAGAAAGTGGAGAAAGTAGCAAACAAACTGTGGCAAGCAATTCCATTTGGTGCCAAAGTAACACATCGGAGTACGGCGTAGTTAATGTAATTCAATTTGAGTTGCTTTTTGTTTACTATGGCTTGAATCTATTTGAAAAGGGGCAAAGTGACACACTACATTTCATTAGAAAAGAAGGAATTCCGTTGTAACCTCTCAAAGCAATCACAGCCTACTTTTCACCTTGCTCACGTAACTCCAGGTTCGTTATCTCCTTTGTCTTAAATGACATTGGACTGTAAAAAGATAGGCTGCTAGAAAAAAAGGGAGACGAAATTGTTTCTCTCCCCGCCTTTCACCGTCTAATGAATGAAGTGAAGTATTGTTTTCCATTTTGTTACCTTACAACCTACCTCAACTCCAACTTTCTTTGTTTCACTTTATTTTAGGAGAGGGGAGAATGTGTTTCAAGTAACAAGTTCGCTCACTGACTCCGTTCAATTTTATAATCAAGAAGACTTTCATCATGGCGAACCAATTACCAGTGGACGTGGACAACATTTCGGAATACTTGGAAAGTTCAAGTAAGTTCACTACTGTTTGTGGCGACCCTGCTTATTTCATTGCTATGGCTTCTTTCTAAGAAAAAGCAGAAAGCAAGAGAAAGTTGGTTAATCAAGCCTTCATGTCTTAATTCTATGCTGAGCTGACATCCCTCATTATGCCCTTACTTTATGCCTTGAACAGAGCTATTTGCACGCAGTTGACCGTAAATTTTGGAATTATCTATGCATCACTGCCAATGAATTGAGGCACTAAGAACTCTTCGAAACGCTATTTATTCATCCATCTGTTCAATCAGCTTAAACTCAAAGTAAAAGTTACATAAGCTGTAGCACTATGTCCTGAAATAAAATTACTTGTCTACACGAAAATGAAAGGTGGCAGGGAACGAATGAATGGATGGATGAGAAATAAGTCAGGCATGAATGAAATACGTGGATTTTATTTTATTTCTTTTTTCTAACTTTCTATAAAAGCCAAATAGCTTTCACTATCCTAAAATTCCATACAAGACTGACTTCAATCATGACTTTTTATGACGTCTGACTCCAGAAACGTCAGTTTTAAAAAATTGACTTCATTTTTATTTCAGGTTCTTCTTTACGGTCCGACTTCCCTTCCACTACAGAACACGTAGAATATGGCATAGTACATTTTGAGCAAGACGGAGGTGTTGGCCCTACAACAGGAGGAATAATAGGAGGGATGCTGGAAATGCACAACCACTTGAACAAGTCCGACCTTCCTTACGAGGACTCGGAGTACATTTTTGATAGAACGGATGTCAGGGCAATTTTCCTCACTCTTTACACCATAGTATTCTGCTCATGCTTTTTTGGTAAGTATGTCTAAGCTCTGGAGATAAGAATCCGTAATTTGGGATGAAAATTTCGCAGGTCATTGTCAAGGTGACATTTTGCTTCAACTTTTAACTTTGCATTTTACCCTCCGTCGTCGTCATCCATCATTTCGAATTCCGACTAAAAGTCTGGAATTAAACTGTCGTCGCCAATCTAGATGGATAGATCTAAGATTCGAACTTACTTAAAGATAATGTCATTTTATTACCAGTCAGTTCACAATTGGAGTGTGAAGAAGGGTCTAAGTGTGAAGTATAGTGTCATTAAATTTTGATGGAAACTTACTTGGACAATCTAAAAAGAAACGTCCAAAGTCGTCTACACATAGCATTGTGATAGGTCGTATCGTAAACTATTGATGCTTTTGTTCGGTATTGACATAGAATAGAGAGGTGAATTGAATTTAACCTTGTGACAGAGAGAAGTCTGCAAAGTGATGTACAGGATGTCAAACATCTGCCTTCAAGAAGATTGGCCCGGAGATAAAAGAAAGATCGATGTGTGAGATATGAGAAATATAGAGATTGATCAACCTGTAAAAAGAAGATTGATGATATCAAAATAGTTTAAATAAACTACTACTACTGGAGAAACAGGAGTTTTTATAGATAACATAGAAGGTGTTGGAAAATAGCTTGCTTCAAACACTCCGATTTTTATTAAAAAGTTGCACGTGAAATAGAGTTCAGTTAGCATTTCGAACACTCGTAAAATCACAAAAAAACTTTGCCAGCTTCAGCTAAACTGCTAAATAACCAAGTATATCGACATGAAAAAGTAAAAAATGAAAAAATCCTATGTCGCTTAGACTAGACTAGGTGCGACTGGAAGACATCTCCATAATGGCATGAGATCTTAATCTCTGAAGCATGAGACGATTAAGAATTAATATTCAAATTGCAGTCCAAAAGTAATGCTCTTCCACTTGTTCATATTATCGTAGTAGGATATTAGAATCGCATCACGATCTATTTAAGTACCAATCAAAATGTGAGCAATCTGCCTGGTTTCGGGGAGTGGAGAAAAGACTCCCTGCAGTTTGAATATCATCACAAATCGGAGAAAATCGATTTTTTCAATTCTTCTGTAACTAATCATCATTTGGGCTGTGAAATATGGTTCCCATTTTCAAAACGATAATGAGGAAAAAATCTTTCAAAAATCTGCTCATTGCAGATATTCAAATTTATTCAAGGAACGGTGTCTGCGATTTCTGGCCTTGCAGCTTTTCGCACTTTCACCTTATCTTTCTCAAGCTCAAGGGAAAAAATAAGATGATGGAATCCAGAAAGCATGAAAGATTTATGAGTTTTCGGTGGCTTTCTCATAAATTGTGTTTGGACTAGCCTCTGGGGACGAAATTTCATAGTCAATGAACTGGTTGCAATTTTTATCTACCTAGCTAAGCCTGAAATGGAGAAAAGAAGCTTCCTATTCTGCAAAAAATTGGAAAAGAACTAAAATAATAATGCTTATTCCAATTCAATTGTTTAGAAACCCAACGTTTCTTTGCGCAATTAAAACTTTTAGACTGGGCTAGAAAGGATCCTGAGCCCAATCCCCTATTAACTAATGTGTCAACGAGATACGTAGGAAAATTAATGATTCTGCATCGTTTCGCTGTTTTTGGTGTAATGTTGTACGGTTCCGAGAAAGAAGACAGATTAAGAAGGTAAATAGCTTTTCTCTTATCCATTGCTCTTCTTCAGTGTCAGAGGAGGATGGGGAAAAGGGTAAAAATATTTCAAGACTTGTACATCCGTCTGGATGAAATATTCATTATCAGAGTGTCCAATTTATTTGTTTGTATGCACACTTTCCTTCCCCAGGGCTCGGTTAGCGTCAAATAATGTAGGAAGATGAGTAAACAAACCATGTACATAATTTGCAATTTCTTGACACCCTCATCTAACTCTGGTGAAAGTGCTGAGGACTCTCTGTATTTTAAGCACGAATGGTGTTTTAACTTATGGTTAATAAATTAGACTCAAGCCACCTCTTGGACTGGCATTGCTCGCTTGGACGAGCATAAGAATTTGTTCTAATTATACTGCAGTGCGCATCTGCAGTATATCATGCCTCCTTGTCACTTTCAGTTTAGTTAAAATTCTGTTTCGCTAAAGGAAAGTTTGTACATGCAAATATCAACAATGGTTTGTATAAATAAAACAATGTTGAACGGACCCAAATGGTTTTTGGAAGAAATGGAATGGAAATTGACCTGGATACTGGTGCAACATTTTCCTCCAAGACGTTGAGTTGTTCATGTCATATTAAAATCAAAGTCAAAGTGGCCTCAACTCAAGGTTGCGATGATGAGAAGAGATGTTCTGACCTGTAAATTATCTAACATGGCACACGTCACACGTGTCTCGATACGCAGATTGATCATTTAGTTTTCCTGTTTTGGGTAGGTGGGAGAAGGTTGCATGCAAATAAGTAGTGGAGTACCAGAGAAAGATTGCATATGGCTATCATATCATGGTCCCATATTTTAAAAATTGAGTGCCTGGCGTCGTGTCGTTATCTGAGATTGTGTAATTTATCGATTATCGTTACCCATACATTGGTTTCCTTCTAATTCGATAATTTAAATGCATTGGAAGGCCATCCTATTGTCCCTAGCCAAGTCATAGATTACGTTTTTGCCGTTTTCCTGCAGGAGGAAAAATAGTGAAGTTTGTAAACATCTACATTATGGCCTTTTCTTGCTGCGGGTCTATAGCAGTTTTGCGTTTACTTACCTTATACCTTCTCTCAGTCGAGGGAGAAAGTGAAACAAGGGGCACCACAATCAATATTGAAAGAAATGGAGAAAGTTGCAGTGTGCCCCAAGTTAACATTTTATGTAATCTACAGGAGCAATTAATTTTAATTAGCATAAAGGTATACGTTGTGGTTTCTTTGACGTGGTTTCAATGACGATGACACCTTCCTGCATCTCAAGGGAGTAAAGATATTGACTGATAGCATTGATTGAAGTGGACTAATTAATTTATGACTAGCAAAATCTTTCCACTCTGCTCAACACCAGCCATGACCGTTTTCTTTGATACTTAATACTGTCAAACCTGCCAATAACAGCATCTGCATTACAATTGACTATTAAGTACGACAAGTCTACGTCAATTGGTGACAACGACAACTTGTAAAGGTCGCGTCCTACACTTCCAATGTCAACTCCGTCTGCCCCTAAGGACTGAACTATTGTTAACGCATAAACATTGGAAAATCTGTACAAAATGGTTGACATTACTTCACGTCGCAGGACATACGTATGATTAACCTTGGGCATACCTCCTACGTCTTTAATTCCTTCTTTCGACACTGAACGCGGCAGGATACCTATTCAATCGATTGTTCCAAATGATGATGCTGATTTTGATCAGTTCAAACTATAGATGTTCCAGTCCTAACCCAATTCCGTTATGTAATAAAATACCTCTTAAGCAAAACCAACATGTTCTGTTTGCGTCAGAATTAGATCTGTGAAGGAGGATTTTAGGATCCAAATTCCAAATGGAAAGTGAATAGAAGTGTGAAGAAGGTGAAAGAGACAGCAGGCTTAAAATAGTCGTGAACAGAAAGTGAAGGTACAGATTCAGTTTGTCTTATGAAAGTAAAGGAAAGTAAAGTTTAGTAAAGGAAGGACGGTAGAGAATAGACCCGCAGAAGTTTCAGTTTCAGTATTTCACAATTTTCACTCCATCTTGACATTCGACTCGACCTCACCTCTTCTCAAATTACATTCCACACTATAAACGGCCTCATATGGAAGTCTGCCTAATCTAAGTTAGTAGGCGAAGAAAGTAAAAGGGAGGGGAAGGGGAAAATTGACCACGTAATGGGACAGTGTTGATTCGAATTAAGTTCCCAAAACACTTCATTCCTTAATTCCATTTCGAGAAGGAGAAAGTTTGAAGTTGTGAGAGTTGATTATGGTCTGGGGTGACTGTGACAGCCACAGTTTGTAGGTCAACAATGTTGTTATTGCTCTCCTATACAGGCAACAGGGACTATATTGGTCAATTACCACAACGATTAATTTTAGCGAGATGTCATCATCACACTCTCAATGTTATCCTATCCTAGTATTTTTGTCTTCTCGGTGACTATTAATCAAGTCATCTGGTAGTGATTTGATTACATTACTTTCTCAGTAGTGTTTACCGTATCCTAGCCATTTATTGATCACTGCGAGTGTGTGAGTCGTGCTAAATAAAAACGAAGGGCGTGTTAATGAGCTCTTCGGACCATAGCATCCACAAGAAATGGAGTGGAGGTCAAAGGAAATGAAGAAAGTGATGGAATAATGTAATTTTGGTAGACGTATCGCATCTTATCATGCCTCTGACACTCAACTCTCAGCATAGATGAAATGGAATAGTTGACGAGATTGCGACCTCATTCTATGTTCTATGCTTCTTTCTTCTTCTTTTTTTCTCTTTCTGTGGAGTAAAATGAAGTCAAGCGTCTTTCTTTTTCTATCATTATCCGTTCAATCATACCCTTTTATCCTCAAGATTGTTTGTTCAATCATGCGAAATTCGTCATTTTCAGATATGAGAAAAAAGAAATCAGAATTTGAATTGATCTCGTCCTTTCTCCAGTTGATGTGCGATTCTACCTTAGGCCTTTCCCCAGAATTTCCATTTTTGTTTTTTTTTTAGATTTCTCAAATTAGGTCTATTCAAATGCTAAGTTGGACTTTAATATTCTCATTCATCAATTGTCTGATTTAATGGGGTCTAATAAATCTTGGGGAGCTTGTGAATGTAAGTCGAAGGAAGGACTGGATCATTCTAACCAAATTGTATCCCAATCATTGATAGCATAACCTTACCCAACATCAGTCATTCTATGACTCACCTAACTTAAGTTAAAAGCTTTTAAGGAGATTAGAGAGATTTTAGGCAGAGGTTGTGTGGCATGATCCCTATGGACCATAAAGAATGAATGAATGAATGGTATTATAAAGAAATGCCTAATTTCTGTTACAGGTAACCTGATGGTAATACTCGTGGTAACTCTTCACTGGAGGATGCGATCAATTACAAATTTCTGCTTGGCGAATTTAGCAGTTGCAGGTGGGCGAAACGAATTAATTACAATGGTCATAGGAAAAGTACTCATTTCACCTTTTTAATCTTTTGTTGTTCCAGACTTGTGCGTGGGCATTTTCTGTGTCTATCAAAATATTATAACCTACTTGGTCGACAGGTACGTTATCAAACATTTAAATGAAAGACAATTGCATCCATTCATGTTGCTTTTATATGTGTGCATGTGTTTTTGAAAGATTACCTGAGGTCTTTGAAAAAACTTTTTGTCTCAAACGACGCAGCAACACACATTTCATTGAGTTATGGCTCCTGTGGAGATGTCTTTAATCCGACTTTCGATTTGCTTTACATTTTTCCATTTATTTACTTGAAAGACGTGTTGTTGCTGTAATAGCTTTTTTATTCTTATTTTTCACATGACCACACTTGTATGGTTAAGTGACTATTATAGTACATTGGGAAGCAAAAAAAATCCCATGAAAGATTCATGCGGAAATTCTTGCGCTTATTACTTTCATGCCCCATTGCTCTCACGTTCAATACATTTTTTTTCGAGACAATGGAGTAGCGTCATTAGCCATTGACATGGCATTATTTGACCTTTTTCCTTCTTCAGAATAAGAAAATAAAACGCAGTTAAACGAACCAGCATATTTAATAAGAGAAAGTTCAACTACTTTCTCTCGAATCCCAGGAGTCTTATCTTCATGACCCGATCAATATATTCTGCCGAATTTTCCCGCACTCTTATTAATACGCTGTAATTCACTGTTCTTTGTAGACAAGAAACATAAATATGATTATTTTGACAAGGTGATGGGGGAAAAGTCGGGAAAATGGGACATTCACTTTTGCTCACGGAATGGACTAAAATATTAAATTGAATTGTACCGTAGTGAAAACTTCCACCCCACAGATAAGACGACGACATTACGCGATACACGTGCCTTTTATCCTACACGCAGATAGAAAACCTATATTTTTTGCTTTCTCTTTAAGTAAAATTAGTTCAGCACCATTGCGTGTTGAGTATCTCTGGAATCTTTTCATTCAAAACTCTAATTGCAACACAGCATGGGAAAAGTTGCATGCTCATTTTCATTTATTAAAAAGTTTCAGGCTGTGTTGTCTCACTTTCCCCATATCATGTCAAATCCACTGTTCTTAAATGACATGTCTGGTTTTTATTGGCAGTTGGATTTTTGGAGAATTCCTTTGCAAAATGAACCACTTTGTAATGAGTCTCAGTACAACAGCATCAGGTAATAGTGACCTTTCTTATTTTAGCTATTTAGTTCCCGTAACAACGTCAACTTCAACTTTGGAAAATGTTTGGTTTAACGACCAATTGTAATAATAAAGAAGTGAAAGTAATGGAATGGGACAACTTGAGCCATTTCTAACCATATAAACTTCTACCTTTCACTTCATGTCGCAGCCAATAATAGCCTGTTTCCTTCTACAAACCAAACCAGGTCGACGTTGTTGGAGAGAGCTATTTAGATAATATCATACCCATAATTGTTATATTTTTACTACGACACACGTGTGTGAGCTACTCTCATTCATTCATACAAAAATCGTTAAGCTCCCTTTCTCTCTGGAGGGGAAGCATGAATGGATTTGACCTTCTTGTAAGACATTGCTTTTTATATATTCCAGTTCTTATCCTGGTCGTCATTTGTATTGAGCGATATCTTGCAATCATCCATCCAATGCGGTGCAAACAAATGATGACTCTTGGCAGACTGCGGGTAAGACAATCATTGTTTTATTTGGAGATTCCTAACATCTTGTAAAGAAAGACATTGTGGTAGACCTATCAGGCTGAAAGCTAGCCCCAAAGAGAAAGTCAATGTGTCTTAGCCATGTACACTTTGCACTAATGAATGAAGACAGTTTCTTGTAATGACTCTCAAGGGCGTCATTCAAAGAAGCCCTAAACTCTACAGATTGACTTATTGGACCCGACCCAGAAGTTTGTGTAGTAAACATGTCATGTCTCAATGTCTTTTCAGTTGACGATAGTCGGCGTATGGGTGACCAGTGCCCTAATAAGCTGCCCTCGTCTCTACTACTTCCGCACTATCTCAATGCCAAGGTGGGACAACAAGGAGGGGATGGAGATCCTATGCGTTCCGGACAGAACAAAGTTTGACTCGAAGATGGTGGATATGATAAGTTTGATTCTCCTTTTCCTCCTTCCCTTGATGATAATCTCCATCCTTTACTTCCGGATTGGACTGGTCCTTTGGCGGAGTAGTAATACGAGCATGCCCTCTGCATCTGCATCCGTTGAAGAAAGCAGTTCAAGTAGCCAGCACTGCGACAGCATTGGTCCGAACAATGGAAGACAATCATTACATTCAGGGTCCCCCTCTCCGTTAAGTTTGACGGATGCCAAGGGAAAGAAGGGTAAGCGGTCTATCCTTGACTGTTGTAGAAAGTATTGGAATCGAAGGGCCTCAGAGAAGAAGAGGAGACGAGACAGTGACACTTTCTTTGGCCGTGATCGGTTGAATTACCACCCTGCCATAAATCTCAAGCCAATGAATGGGAGTAATGGAGTTCCCAATGGCCATTGCTCCTATTGCAACAACGGAACAAGAGGACCTGCCACTACAAATGGTCTCGTCATTTCCTGTAACGGGAACATGGCATCAGCCTGTAAGACTTCCACCACCACAAGCATAATTGTAGCAAATGCCACAAACCCTCAACAGCAGACGTGCTGTAACTGCGCCTCTGGTCTCCTAATGGGAGGAAATGGTGGAGAGTTGGATAGTGCCCCAATTTCCCCTTACTTAAGAAGAGACACTCATCCTCATCTGTCCTCATCATCCCTGTCCCCACCACCCTCTGCCACAAACTCAATTAACACCGAGCCAATTGTTCTCGTCAAGTTTGAAAAGGGGTCATTAAGAAAGTCAAAGAGAGGCAAGTGCACAATACTAATGCGCCCAACAACGAACGGCTTGGGGAAGGAAGTGGCACAAAATAATGGAAGCTGTTGCTCTGCTGAAGATTGTGAAAGCCAAAGTCTAGCAGGAGGGATAGTAAAAATAAGTGAAGGAAGTTTAGGAGGGGAAAGCGAGGGTGGCAGTTTACACTGTCATCATATCAGAAACGGCAGTTGTCACTTTGATTCTTCTGGAGAAAGACGAGGGATTTTCAGTAATGCGAGGGCACACCATACCACTCTGGATCCATATTCCCACACTCATTCTCATCTTGAAGATATTGGAGGATGCGATAAGAATCCCGAGTGTGGCTTACATCCTCAATTTCGATCAAAAGAGCCACTTCTCCATAATCACAATCACTCATTACCATATGGATATCATCATCACTGTGGTTGTGGGGCTGTCACAAGTCTCTCCCCAAACCCTCAGTCTCACAATCATGCTCATCCCCATCACCACAAGGTGCGGGGTGGAAGCACCTCAGCGTCTGCAGGCAAAGGGCCTAAACGGCTCAGGATAATCCGAAGCTCAAAATATGGGGCAAGAGCGTTGGAGTGTCGAAGGAGGATTATTAGGATGCTCATCGTAATCGTTGTGGCATTTGCAGCCTGCCACCTCCCCTTTCACATGAGGAAGGTGTGGCAGCACTGGGGACCTGGTTATCTGGGTGGAGGTCTGTTCAGCACCCTCTTCACCCCCATCACCTTCCTCATCATGTACGCCCAATCCGGCCTGAATCCCATCCTGTACGGATTCATGTCAAAGAAATTTCGAAACAGTTTTTCAGACTTATTATGCTGTAACATGCGGAGGTCTTTGAAAATCTCGAGAAACCTGTCTGTACGGTCGACAAATGCGATCCACTTGAGCCAGACTACCTGACCTTGGCGACACCGGATTCTAGCAGCACGACGGAGTGGACGTGCCCCTGAAGAGGCACGTGTAGACGTGATCAAGGACCTGCCAGGGGAATCTGTTGGATATCCACTACATCAACAAACTGACTTGTAAAATGTAATGATGTAGAAGAGCAGAGAGCTCGTTATAGGCTTATGGCATATGGGGTAAGGTGAGAATAGATGATTATTTCTAGTCATTTTAATGAAAACGAATGGTGCTAACTAGGGCAACGAGTTTATGCTGTATTTGTATTATTACCTAGTGAACGTATGGACCAATAAGATTAATTATGTTGTACTGAAAGTCGTTGTCAAGGGAATTGTGGGAATATTTATAACCCGATGTTTGTGTACTTCCGCTATCTTTATGCTAGAGTCAAAAAGGAATAAAACAGCGACCATGTCCGATATGTGTGTACCCAAGACTGAAACAATTGATACAAAATGAGTGATATAAAAATGAAGGAAGGATGATGGAAGTGGGTGGGAGATTACTTTTTAATGAATGCCATGAAAATGCGTGAAGTAGTCAACTCATCTTCTGTCGATTGGATCTCAACTTCATTTATTCCGCTCTTAACCTAAAAAAATTGATCTCTTGTACCTTTTGACCTATAAACGAGAATATCAGCAAATACTCTAAAATTAGATGTATCTAGATCTATAAAAAAAATTATCTACCCGGGTATAAAAGTGTCATATTCTATGTGCCCTCATTGCCGTTCTAAGTGTCGTCTCAACAATATCATTATTATCACTACCTATAGAAAGCAGAATTCAATTGTAACTGTCCACCTTGTACCTTTTAATGAATATGTGTAAGGTCAAGGTCTTGTTGTAATTTAAAAATAAATTAAGAAATAAATAAATTGTGAAAAAAGTTTTTTGTCAGTATTTATTTTAGGGGGCAGGTGGTCCTTCCTAATATGGCGTTGGCGTTTGATGTGGGCTTTCTTTCTAAGTCACTTGTAGACCATTGAGACCTTATGTACCTTTGAGGTTTTATTTTTATTTTTATTTGTCATGCTCCTTTGTTCTTGACACAATCACACTTGCTAGACAAAGACTTCTGTATGTGTTTCATAATAGCTTTTTTTGGACATAATAGAATATCAAGATGATGACGTCAAGAACTTTGACTTTGATGGTTTTTCTAGGCCTTCCCCTTTGTTCCTGTTATAATTGAAGTTAGCATGAATCTATATTATTTTCTACATTCAAGGTCGTCTCGTGTATCATTTGAAGTTCTTCAAAATTCAACTTCATTTCATTTCAATCAAAAAACTTTCTGTTGGATGTCTTCTTTCTCCAAGGTCGGCGTTTCCCCTATTTTCAGCCAGAAATGAAAAAGTGAGACCCACGCACAATGCCTGCCTCAACTCAATCAAACCAAACGGCATGAGATCAGAGTTGTCTCTGGCGATGAGACTGTTTGATGCCCGTGCAAATGCGAGGGGAACCTTTGAGTTGGGCACACTATCCTGGCATCGGAGGTGGAAAACAGAGGAACTGAGGAACATTGCCGCAACGTTGGATGTGGAACATTGCGACAACGTTGGAAGAGAAACATTGCAGCAACCTTTTCTCGTCTCAGCAACACCCCATACACACAGCAGCTTATATAATTATTACAAATGACAACTGGGTTGTCTGGTGGATATTACCATTTTATTTGTGGGTGCATATATTTCAAGATCAAGACCCGCAGGTATTTTTTTTTATGTCAGATAAAATTTTATTAGGACCATCTACTTAGCCTAACAGTTCACAATCTATCAGTCTCAGCAGCAAAGCACTGCTTCGCTTATGCACTCACTCGTCAAAAAAATAACTGACTAGAAGATATCATCTCGTATTTATCTAGCTCTCAAGTGATATACATAAATTTCATGGCAATCGATGATCGTTGGCGTTGGCTTGACGTTGAATGGGCTCTAAACTCTATGATGTATGCATGTTCAGGATGAAAAGGTATTCATCCTCCACCACAAAATGTGGGGTTGGGGTTTAACTATTTCCAATTCCATGGTATGCAGACTTCTCCGTCCGTTTGCACCGAGTAGTAGGTAGTGATCCACAAATGTGATCCCGAAAGAATAGGCTGTAATTCTGCGGATCGAGATAGCAATCGAGTCAAGCAATCGATCATCAAAGTTGGTGTGATGTTGTCTGCTTTTTCTAGCGCATATAAATCCAGTGATTCCATACACTTGGCGTGGAGTTCCCTCTCTTCGTACTTCTCTCTGGAAAAAGCAAAAAAGTTCAGTCTTTTGGAGAAGGAAAAGTGTAAAGAATAATGAATTATGGATTTTTTACCTTGTGTACTTCTCAAGCTTCAAACTAGCTTCCTCCATGTTCTCAGTAATAAAGTTTACAAGAAGAAAGGGTGGGCAGGATGAAGGTACAATGATCTGACCCGTTGGCGAAACCATTAGAGGCCCAGAATCACTAAATAATACAAAACGAAGGACAAATAGAAATTCAATTAGCTAAACCAGGTGCTTGCATTTGGTGAGCAAAGAGGACGACAAACAAAAAAACACTTACGATTCTACAACCAATTCTAAATGTGCCAAACTGCGAGGCCAATCGGCAGGAAAGTTGGATCTACCCTTGAAGTCACCTATACTTGTTATCAACTTTCGCAAGTTAGATTCGTAGGTATCCGCCATCCGGACAGGTTCAAACTTTCTACAAGTTATATAATGCAATGACATAAAAATTAAGAACTACTGATTATCATCCCACTTATCAAAAACTTACCTATGCACGACTTTAATGTCCTTTAATGATCTTGAAAGTGCCAGCTCAACTCTTGGAATTCTGGAGATTACGTAATTGTATCTGTTGGCACGCTTAATAGTTTCAAGCCAATTCGCCCGCACTTCTCCACTGTAGAGTATTACATGTCCATCTAAATTTATACCTGTTTCCCTTCCAAATATGATAGTCTTTCCTAATAAGAATAACCCACAAAGTCATATAGCACCATTTTATAAATTATTAACTGTGCACAGCTAACCTCTTAATATCTCCATACTTTCAGGATGATGATGGGCAAGGGATAGAAAGCTTTGCAGGCACCCACGGCTAAAATAAAAAAATAGAGATTCATTATTCCAAGGATCTAGTCACTTTTCCCTCCAGTATATAAAACTCTTACCAATGTTTTATACCCCATCCACAGTCCCATGTAACTTCTTCAACCCCGAAGGAGTCGCATATAGTTTGCTTCAGTTTCACGACGTCTTCTCTTATCGGCCAACAATCAACAAGTTTCTTATGAGCACTTTGTACATTCCCCTCCAACCAAACCCTGCAACCAAATAAAATGGGTCTTACATATTTCATCAATGCATTCAAAGTTGGACCATTACACCATCGATGACTAACCTTAACGAGTCCTGTGCATCAACTTCTTCAGCAATGTCGTCCTCAACATCCTGCACGTCCTGCGGATTGGACCAATAGTAATCCCTTGTCCCTGATGTGTAGCCATACGGAGGGGCGGGTTGAGGCTGATGGTCATAAGAAGCAGAGGCAGGTAAGCTGTCCAAGTAGGATGTCGGAAGATTGCACGTTTCGAGTATGGAATGAATTGTTTTCCGCACATCACGATTGCTCAGTTCAATATTGACTGATTGAAAGTTTGTGTCTAAGAAAATAACAATTAGTTGTAACTACAATCTTCATATGGAATTGGAGGAGTTCACTTACTGGGGTTAGGTCGCGGAGTCTTCTTCATCGCTTGAACGCCATGTCTCAAATAGAAAGTCAACTGAGTGGACCGTAAGGGTCTGCTAACAGTGGCTGACTCGATGTAGGCATTGAGTTGCTTGAGCGAATTCTCGTTGATGGCCTACAAGAAAGAAAGACATTGAAACAACTTGTGCTGCAAGACGAGATCTCTAAATCGAAACCTTACTCGTTCTTTTGGAAATTGTCCAAAAAGGTCAGGGTGAACAGCGAAGAAGAAGGGCTTTAAAGCAGTGAAGGCTTCACCAGAGCTGAGAGAACGTCTTGGGGGCACAGGTGTTCCACCCCCATCATATACCCCTCCAGGATGTAGGCCACTTCCAACAGGTCCACATCTACTTATTGTATTTCTACTAAAAACGTAAAGCAAACCATAAACACTTGTACTTATATTCCACGGTCAGTCAGTCAGTCAGGTCACTTGATTACCTGAATAATGGGGTTCTTCCCCACTGTTGCATCCAGCAATGGCACCGTCTCAGACTCATTCTGATCCTCTCACAGAGATAAAACTTTTAGAAATTACTTGCACATGAAGTCGCCTTTCTTCTTGAATCAATCAACTCTGAACGGTGGTGTTCCCGTCATTACCATCTTCCAGAGGCTTTCTGAATGAAAGGTCCTGTGTGAGAGTAAAATTATAGCAAAGGTTCCCTTCGTTCAAGCTTATCAAAAACAAAAAATAAAATGTTGTACCTTTTACCTTATCAAAAGTTATCTCCTAATTCCATCCAAGGTTAAATGGCAGGTACACAAGAAACAAGCAGACGAATGCCAATTGCGGAATTGCAAAAAAGCTGTTGTTTTCTCGCACTTTATAATCTAGTGTCCAAAAATTTCCGGTTCTTTGTTTTGTTAGCCAGCTGACGACCTCGGGCAAGGCAGGCTGAGTAAAAAGTTGTAAAAGTTGAGTGGAAGAAAACAACAAAGCGTGAGTCACGTAAAGTCGCATGGAACAACAAACAATGAGAAGAGGATCGATCTCCACCACCACGTGCTTCATCTTCATCTCATTCATGCCATGAAAAAGAAATTTTATCATTTGTGATTGATGATTGTAAAATGTGTGTCGCGTAATTTTTTTTATTGTACCGTTTCCTCTTATCGCTGTTTGGCGCTACATGATTGTTTTGTTGTGAGTTAGTAAATTGACATTTTGGGAAAAGACGAGAAAATAAAAGACAAAAAAATGCTTTATCTCAGTTATAGGAGTTGGAATATTTTACTTTTTTTGAAACCCAACTTTCTTTTCTTATTTATGAATATTTGGCCAAAAATTTCTGGTGAAAGTCCTTCATTGTTTCAAGCATAACCTTCATCTTTGCGGGTTGAGGAAGAATCGTTGTTCTGATAAAGGATACAAAAGAAAACGAATTGATTATTTGTTTGGCGTGTAATTTTATAGAAGCAAACCTAAAATGGTAGGTTCCTGGGTACTGGCCAAAACCTGAACCAGGTACAATGCAGATTCCAGTGTTTTCCAATAGTTCAAACGCATAGAACACGTCTGGTTGCTGTCCCTTGGCCTTTGCAGCATCGATTGCTTTCTGAGGAAGGGTCATCTGAAACAGAAAGAAAATTGTGAAACTGTAAAATAAAGTAATTATACCAGATCATGATTAGTGATGTGGGTAATCACCTGAGGAAATGCGTACATTGCTCCTTGCACAGGGTTGCACTTGAATCCAGGAATGGAATTAAAGGTCTCGGCCACCATTTTTGCCCTGCTTTCCAGTGACTTCAAAACAGCAGTTTTTTCTTCAAGCCATAAATTATAAGATGGGTCTCCAGGTTTTGGTGGATCAACTACACAGTCCATAGCTGCCTGAATGTGATAAAGTAGGCATTCTTACGCCCTGTCTAGGATTCGTATCTCTCAATTACCTGTCCCAAAACGGTCGGACAGAGTTTGGCCGATATACACTTTAACAGCATTGCTTTGACCTGCGTCAACAATATTTACATGTACATAATACCTTCGTCATAATATTTCTATTCTTCCGTTCCTACCGTTGGGTCCACGTTAACAACCTCATAGTATCCACCACGAAGCCCACATTCCCCCATGTAACCTTTAGTCAAAGAAAGGTGTAAAAACAGTTTGGCTGATGCTGATTGCATATTTTGTCCCTACCTTTTGACGTTGAGAAATACGAGGCCAATTCCATCTTGTTGTAGGGAGAACCCATTTCCGTCATCACTTTTTTAAAGGAATGGAATTTGCTGCCAGCAGCGTAAACATTGTCTTGATAGACCTAAAATAGTTGAGAATAATTGGTTTGTTGATAGAATGGACATGTCGCTCCTAATTACTTGATTTTGCGGTACATACCTCATCAGCAAGAATGAACAAGTTCTCTTTATGCGCAAACTTGATAATTCCTTCAATATTTTCTCTACTTAGAACCTGGCCTGGAATTAAACAGTATGAAACATTATGGAATTTTCAACAACAGTAATGAAGCTATATAGTACCAGTAGGATTTCCGGGATTAATTACCACCAACAGTTTTGGATTACATTTAGATCTGGCTTCATTTAGTGCCCTCTGCAACTCCTTGAGGTCTAAAGCCCACTCGCGAGCCTCATCCAAAAAATATCCGGCCTATTCAAGAAAATGGTTCTTAGCTGATTGACAACTAATTGAACGCTTGACACATTACCTGGTAGATGCCATATTCGGCCAGTGACGCTGAGTACAAAGGATACTGTAAATTTAATCAAAATTATGCCACTGTCAAACAAATGTTCTCATAAGAAGTACCTGGGGAATCGGGATCAAACATCCTGAAGGTGGGCGTGAGGAATCTGGTTCGATGAACATTTTCAAAGTTGTCTAGAATGTAAAATAAGGGATAATGTTACTATTTAATTTAGGTTTGGTTCAATCAAAGTTGCATTCAAAATTCAATTCAAAAGTCTACCCACTCGTATTCCTTCAGAAGCTCCAGCACACAGGATGATATCATCAGGGTTGGCCGGTACACCTCCATCCCTTCTCGTGATGTACTCCGCCGCATGACTTCGAATGATCTCAATTCCGGCAGAGTTAGTGTAAGATCCTAAAATACAAAATAAAGGTACTGCATATGCATGGAGCCTTCAAAGGCAACAACAAAAAGAACACCTACCCACGCTCCCTCCACTACATCCCTTCAATATTTCTAAAGCTTTCTTTTTAACATCGGCTGGAAAGTCAACTTTGTCCAGCAAGGAAGGTGATGTCACAGCTGCCAAGACCTACAGAGAAGAAAATTGTCTTTTGTACCAATGTCAAGGAAAGTAGCCGCCTGTACCAATGAAGAAACAGTACCTGTCGAATGAATGTAATCGGCTTTTGTCCCATGGCATGGGCATCGCCGATATTGGCCTTGATGACTTCCGTAAATGGCTTCTTGGCACCCTGAAAAACAAACACAGCAGTAGGAACCCCGTCATTCTGTTAAAGTTTGTGGTTTTACCTTTTCCAATTCCTTTTCGAGTTCCACAGCCCCTGCAGAACATAATAATAATAATAATGAGGTACTAATCTTTGATTTAACAAATTAACGACTTACTGATAACAAGTGGGCCTCGAACAGCATATTCCATGACCTACAATAAACAAAAAGTATACAAACTCTGCTACCCGAATAATGCACAACAGTCCTATATACCTTGATATTGGGGTTCATGTTTTCCAAAGTGATGGTCTTTGACGCCATTTCCCCGTTCCCCACGACGCTTGTATGCAACATACTGCAAGGGGTGTTGAAAAGAAGACCTGAAAGGTTTTTATAAAAGGTCTAATTAATTTGAGCTGGAGCTAAGAAAACAAATCGCACTACTGTTTAACAAGTGATGATGGAACTCCAATCTAATCGCTGTATCAGTGGAAAGACAGCAATGGAATACCACAACCAGCGATAACTGGTCACGTAATAACCAAGTTTGACATTAGTAATGAAAACCAACTGTGCCGGTCATGCCATAGTCTATTCATCCATCCAGTCATTAGGATGAAGATCATTACATTACATTCAACTTTATCTCTGCTCCTGGTCTGTTTGAATATATTGCATTGATTGATCTGATATAAATATTTGTGGAGGAATGGAATGATGTGGAACAGAGATGCTCATGCTACTGACTGTTCCCAATATATAGAAGTGGTGCAATTTTACAAAAAATAGGTTCAGGTTCAAGGCTACAAAAGTGAAAGTTAGCAAACCTTGGAATTGGAACTGCATTGGCTTTAGAATTTAGAGGGACATTTTTAGCACATGGGTTTCTGGCACCTTTTAAAGTATTTTTAATAACTGACCTGTTGCCTTTCCTCCAACAAAGAAATTGAAATCCTTGCTCCCTCCCACTTGCAAATATTTAGTTTGAATTGGGGGTAAAAAGCTCTACGAGTTTTTTTTGCTTACGTTACAACTTTCTCTTCGATTGGCTTGGGCAGAACAACCACAATACAATAATCAACTAAAACTGAATGCCAATTTTGTTTATCTAGCTCTGGTATTTTAATACGAAGCTGTTCCTCTGGAACTTCACAGAGAATTGAATTGAATGAAATATGTGTTTTTTATTGATTGCTATTGCTTTTTAAAAGCGACACAGCTCAGACATGTCTGCTACAAAATACAAAACCTTCTGACTATAAAAAATCTATGCTATAGGGATGATACCCATTGTCCACTCACGCACACAAATCGAGTGAAATGAATGAAATGATGCAATCAGCCTCTATAAATTCTATAACCACAAAAGATTATGCAACAACGCTATGAAAATTCAAGTTGCCTTACAAGAGTAAAGAGTTGAACTGAATGCTTCAAAGGCACACGACAGACTAAAGTGAATCTCACGTGCCGGTTGGATTAAATAGAGCCACCTAGAACTTAAGAACTTCTCACTTTACGGAAAGTGTTAATTGGCAATAAATGGTGATAACAGGCGCTGTCTATTTGACCGTAATTGCAAAACTAACAGTTATTCATAGGGTTTAAACCTGTCCGTATTATTATTTGCTTTATTCAATGATTATACAACTGAGGGTAAAACTACTTGTGGCGTTGTCATTGATCAGAGCAGAACTTAGAACGCCATAGGCCTCATAAATCCGAAAGAGCAGAGGATGCTTTCACCAAAAAAGCTATAAAAGATCACTTTTGTAAAAGACAGACCAGCTCGAACCATTATCGATCCAATTCCGAAGAGAGAAAGTTGAATGGAAGTGATTACTTAGATAGGAGGATGACACGATGATAGATTCATACCAAAATTATAAGCAAAGTCGGCGCATATGAAATATGTACAAATGGGAGAAAATTGTAGCCCCGAATTCGGGTATTTCAAGCTAGACTGTATAGAGGCAGTATTATTGGATAGAACTGAAATATTAATAACCCTTGGAAGGGATATGGGTGGGTATGACATTTACCAATAATAAACGATATTGACATTTACGTACCTTGACCATGATGGTTATGGTCTTCATGATGAACGCAGAGGAATGGCATAGCTGAGGACGACGATCCGTATTGACTAGCACCAGAAGAGGCAGAAAGACACTTGGTCGTCGTCGTCCGATGCTGGTGGGAATGGTAGGAGTGACGGGAGGAAGAGCCTGGAGAGGATATTGACGGGACGGAATTCCGCCACGAAAAGACTGATCTTCGCATCATTTTTTTTGTAAATTTTTCTTTTACTACGCGTCGATCCCGGGATGAGTCTAATCTATCTTTTCTGATGTAAGAAGATAAGACAAGACAAGACAAGATGAGGATATTTTGGGGAAGGTCTTTAGTTCAGTTAACCGAATCGGTTGCAATGTCGCAATAAAGTCACAGTTGTTTATTGGTGGGTAGAAAAGTGGCAAGGTTAGTTTTAACAAGTTATATACATACTTATAAAACACCGAGGACTGACGACTCGATCAAATCAAAAACCGAATAATTAAATTAGACTTGTTGTTGGAATGAGTATAAGAGATTTCTCCCGAATTCGGGGGCTTCAGTTTCTTGTCGATTTGATTTGATTAGATTTGGTCCGGGTCCAATTTTACCTAAGTACGAGTACTTTTCTTATGTAAACCGTATATTTCTTGACCAGCTCGAGAGACAAAATTGATAAAAAAAAACAAGAGGACGCAGTATTATTGGTTGCTAATTCGGTTGGTTAATATATTCGTATAGAGAATGAAGTAAGAAAGGAACTTTGACACATGACCCTGGACCTGCCTTGATGCAGTGCAGATATCAATATCTGACATGAAATCAAAAAAAATACAGAAATAAGTAGACTTTTGTTGTGTGCACAAACATAAGGAACTTTCACTTTCTTGTTGGTAAATTAAAAATTCATGTGCACACACCTTTATTCCAGATATTACCAAGAATGAATGAACACACACATGTGACCCAAAGTGGAGTGATCGAGTTCTTCTTGAACCAAAAAGCAAACAAGAAAAAAATGTGACCCAAAACTGCAGGGGGTGAGATGAGAATTCTTAATTGGACAGCGTCTCAGTCTTTGTGTTTCTCGACTCTCAAATGATAAGATGGATTATGAATTTGCATTTTTTGTAGGGTAGAGTTTACCTAATTTAATTACGAATGACTGACAAACGACGGGAATTGGGTGACAATAATTTTTGTAAAAAATGAAAAAAGGAGCATAAAATAAAGATACGTTGTTTGTTCAATTTGTCTTTATTCCATCACCTTTATTTGGTACGACTAATGCACTAATTATAAAATTGATGACTTTGAGAAATCACAATCGAAAAGTCTATAGGGTTTTGCAACTTACCCCAAGCTCTCGACTGTACTCTCGCACAAAAAGCAGAAGTTTCTGTTGTTGTCAGTCAGTCACGTATGCCCAGACAAAAGTTTAGACCGGACCGGACCGACGAAGTCAGTTTGTAAAATTCAAAAGACAATTTTGACAAAGACACCGTCGCAACAAAGTGCATTCTGGCGAAGAGGCCTGAGTCCCTTTCTTCTGTGGGTGTGGTTGACGACCAGCAAAAAGAAAAGAAGAAGATGAAGCTGGAAGAGGCACTTCCAAACCCTGTCCTCATGGACCTAAGGCCGGACAAAGCTCTACTGGATCCAAAGTTTGATGGGTACAAGTTATCCCTTGACCCCCTTCCCAAGTACACCATGTCCCTTCCGGAAGGTGTGTGAAAGTACTGTTTTGAAGGCTTATCTGGGTGACAATATTCTATGATTTTGTATAGGTGTGGATAAGGTTGGACCGGCTGATGACGAGTATTCCGTTCAGCACGTGAAACTGTTCGCCCTGCATAATTTCCTTTATGCGGACCCTTACTTCCCCCATTCGGCCTTTTTGGTGGATAAGAAGTTGAGGGTGCAGAGGGTTCAATTTGAAGTAAATTAGCCTTTCTCTGTTTTATATGATGATAACTGATGATCAAATGAATGCTCACTTGTAGAATAATGAGTTCAAGGAATTGAAGGAAGTTTGGACCATTCCAACCATTTCCTCACAGACTCGGAGATACAACGTCAGTATAACATTCCCGTCGAAAGACTATGCCGTTGTCGGCGATGGGTGTAGCACCCTTTTCCTTTTGGAGACTGGACAAAGAGACGAGGGACAGTCTTGGAAAGTAAGACCTAACTAAGAATGTAGTTGTTGAATACTGGATGTCCCCTATTTTAGGTGGTATATGAACAAAAGGACGTTCAGGACGAAATGTTGACTGCACTGACTCCATTTGT
>JAQIWU010000189.1:0-33245 GCA_034696445.1 Isotomiella minor
ATACTACGCCTACAATCTCTGCATATTCTGTTTTGTCATCAGATCGAACTTCTGGACGCTGTCCTTCTGCCACAAGATCAAGTTCAGCATAGACTATGTCGTCCCCTTTTTTCTCAGGTTCCTTGCTGAACTCCGTTTCACCCTCCTTTTCGCCTTTCTCCTATTAATGAAATACATAAATACGCTGTCACAAAGAAATCAAGGTAAACAAGAAAGCTACCTTCTGAGCTTCTTCATCCATGGGGACAGCAGTGCCCTTCTCCTTTCTCTTTACTAAGTTCTCATAGAAAGCAGTCAACCTGGACGCAAAACCTGGTGTCTGTTGCTTCTCTTCCACAGGAGCAGCCCCTCCTGTACTATCGCCATCCATCCTAAACAACCGAATAGGAATTGATCATCCATACCTGGTGCAAAGTTCACTGCAGTTACATACCTTTCCTTCTCAGACGCCGTTCCGTCATCTCCTGTAACAAAGTAGACACCATTAAAGATAACCATTGAATCCATTCCATAATATCTGTTGCACTTTTGGTTGATAAAATGAAAATAGAAAATTGTGTACTTTCCTTGCAATGCAATCCCATAGTTCGATTGTTTTTTTTAAAGCTAGACCCTGTCCTGATTAAAAATATACTAGACGCTTCTTAAGATTGACTGTGAGAGAAACAAATTGGATTGTGTGACAACTTTATTTTCCAGTTAAATTGTATCATATATAAATAACTTAGCGTGTAAACTAAATATAATTTCGATTTTCAGTTGATTAATTTGTCAAACTATCACTTTAGCACAAGTGCTAACAAAACATATGTATGCCTGGCTGTACCCTAATTTTGATGCCCTGCTGCTTCGCTTATGTGGTTAATAATACATGAAAAAGAATTTCATATTCAAAGGCAGTCGCTTTCAGTAGTGAACTGGACTAATAAATTGATGATGAAATGCATAGCATTAGGGCATTCCACATTGTAGTATGGTATAATAAGGATTTGAAGGATCGGGACACAGTCCGAATCATTATCTTCCGCTGACTAACTATATTTTGTAATAGATAAATAGCAAACTTTGCATTACCTCTCCAGTTCCGCTGGATTGCGCTTAATGATTAATTAGAGATTGGGAGTAACCATTTCAAAATATGAATATTCATTAGCATAGGCTACCGTTAAGCTACGTAAATATACACACAGTACAGTACAGTTTGAATGGTTGATTGATTAGCCCACATGAAGTCCATAAGAAAGCACTTAATATCAAGTACAAGAGATTGCGATAGTAGTCAGTGACAGAAGTCGATTAAAAGAAAAGCATAACACTATGGCATTCGCTAATATGCTACATTAGACTCACTACGCTACTACGAAAAAAACAACAACATTCCATTCCATTAAAACTTTTAAATGTAGTGTATTTTTACCACTACTTTAAAAACTACACAAGTATAACTAAAAATTAAGAAAATAGAAGGTCATTGAAGCTTATCAGGCGCATGAGTTAACTCATGCTTTAAAAAACGACAGTCACCGTCTTGCCGACGATACATCAAAAATGTGCGACTAAAACTGACACTAAAATTAAACCATATAGCATTTTATATATTGGCACCAATACGTAAGTTTAGCAGTACCACTACGTTTACCCTAAGAGCCACATGGTTGTCCTGTTGTCCGTCCGTAATTGAAGTCAAACAAGAAAAGAGATATATCATAGCTTAAAGAATGACAAGAGGTTATATTTTTGATACTGGTTGGTGAGTGACTGGTGGCAGCAGTCCAAGTATTGAAGAGAAAGAGAAGGCGATTTGATCGTAGTAGCCAAAAGAAACCAAAAAGCGTAAGGAATACACGTTGTTAATACTACTACCAATAATGAACATAACAAAGTAAATTAAGAAAACGTTCTACCCTTTTCGGTGCAAGACAATAAGCCACTAAGAAAAAATTGTGTACCAAAACGTAACCAAGGGTTTTTAGTTGTGTCGGAATAAAGGTGAAAGTGTTAGTAGCGTTGTGCCCGTGCAAGGTCTTATTTGCAACACCTTCTCCTCAGTTATTAATTGATTCGAAAGAGTCTCGCATGTGAACTTTTACTCGATTATAAGCAGTTGTAGATATGGTAAAGGTAAAGCTGCATGCAGACCAAACGGGCTTGTCGTCAATTCTACCTACTGTCCAGTATCTTATTGTCAAATGCGCTAATTGATTACTAGCCATATTTCCACGTGCTCCTATTCAGTTGTGGCTTGCCTGATGAGCTTACAAAATGTACAAAAAACTTATAAAAATACAAATATAATCATAAGCTAATAGTTTAGACAAAACAAGAAAACAATCATAACTTAACAAAGCCCATGTTGAAAGTCATTTGACAATTACAAATGTAAAAGGGATCCCAAAGTACGACTATAGACATAATGTTACACAGGGCTGTCCTTAACAGGTCGCCCACTCCCATTTGTGTAAGTAGGGGGGTCATCGTCCAAAGGAGGTGGAGGGATTGACGGAGCAGGTGGCGGTCCACCTGAACCGTTAACTTTGTGACCCATCGGAGGCGTCTGTGAGGCAGGCGGGTATCCTTCTCCATTGCCTCCCATATTCTCGGCCCCAACAGAATCGCCCATTTCAGAGCCTTTGCCGTCAATGTGAGCAGTCGAGTGGGTGTCTCCACTTTGTTCTGTTACAAACCAAACCATGACACTTAGCAACCATTGAATCAGTGTCTTCATTATTAAATGTTCCAAACAAGCACATAACTTTTGCATCAACAGAAAAACTCGACACTACCATCTGCATTACGTTTCTTTTAAAGACAGGTTACGAGAAGAAATTATTGGTTAGTACGCAAGTACACACACACACATACTAGTAGTTGTCAAAGAAGTAGACGTTCAGAAGGAATAACTAAATGACTCGCATTTTGACCAAAGGTCCCTCGCTTCGCTTGAACTTTCACTCGAGTTTTTCCTTAAATGCGAAAGTTAGTTTTCATAGAGACACTGATTCATCAGTTTCGTAGTTTGGTTTGTTACGCAAAATGTAATCGAAGGAATTCTGACTGCTTTGGGATCCCAATTACAGCGTTTGTAGATGTATGCGATATTAATTATCTCAACAACACAGTTGTAAATAATCTAGGATCAATTGTCAAGAAAAATGTCAAAGCGAAATTATAAAACTGAAACGTAACGGGAGCTTTGGTCAACATGCAAATGCAATAATAATAGAGCGCTTGGTTCATATGCCAAGGAATAAATCTAAACCAGTCAAAAACTGAGCACAAAAAACAACGTCATGAACCGGTGATATGCTTACGAAGGGCTACAAGCAGCTGCGAATGATAAGTGTTGCTAGAGAGACTGTGAAAAAACTTACTGTAGGTACTTAATATCATCGGTCTAATTTTATTATAAAGAAATAGATTTATTTCTTCTGGCCTCCTAATGATTTGATTTGAACTGCCATTTAAACCCACTAGAACTATCTATTTCCCGAAATTGTTCCTTGGCAAAAGCGCATCATCATTTTATGTAAGTTATCTAATATATGGCTGTATTCGCAAATTCCTTAACCTCGAAGAATCAAAAGGTTCTACTTACAAGTAAACGGAAAAAAATTCTGATGGAATATTTTTTTTTTTCGTATCCAACACAGTTCATCAAGAAATTTTCACATCATAAAATACTTGCAAAATGTCAACATTTTGCCAAGCAAGGCAACTCATTCTCAACTCAACTTAAAAAACTACACTCTGGCTAGACCGTGTTTTTTACGGCAACTAACACCTTTAGCATGGCTTTTCTAATGGCAGTGTTTACAGGTAGTTACTTGAAACTAAGCTACTTTCTTCTTACACGGATAACGAATTATGAGACTTGACTTTGATTGCCAATGCCAAGTACTTAATTAAATACTTAAATTTCGTAACTTTGAAGTAATAGTGTTGCAAATGCATATTTGCATGGGTTAGTTAGTAACTACTGTAGGTGAAGTTAGTAAATGAGAAGGGAAGTTAAATGAAAAAATTGAAATCAGAAATTGCATTCAACTGGTGGAGAACCCACTTCCAATGTCATGGAAACAACGTCTAATAGTCATTATTAGACGTTAAACAAAAGCTGAACAAAAAACAGAGGATACACGAAGTTCAAGTACACAAAGACAAATGACAGAACAGGCAACTCATAAGAAATCAGGCATGATACTCTCACCTTTAAAGCATAACAATCCTCTTGCTCTGGTATATACAACACCGATTGCCACCAATATAACCAAAACAAGAATGGCGAATACTATTCCAAGAATGCCAGCAGCACTGAGTCCGTCTGTAATCAAAGTATTTTTAAATAGAGATTAGTAAAAACATCTTTGTAATTCATAACAATGCCAACAATGCCCGTTTACAAAACATACATTAATGAAACGACTTCCTCGTTTGACAGAAAATGCATGATGCAATAAATAACTTCGGCATTGTGTTAGTGAAGCAAATAACTGCACTACACGAGGCATGTTAGTTTAAAGGCAATTACCCGAACCGTTGCTGGATGTTTTAACATTGATGGTGTAGTCCGTCTGCCCAATTTCATTTAAAATTTTCAAGTCAATTCTGGTCGATAGATCCTCTTCAGCGACGGATTTTATCTTCAAAGAAACTTCGTATATGTTGTCCGAAATACGTCTCACAGGAACCGTCTCGTACTTTTCCGTAGCTCCTTGTTCCAAAGTTTTTCCTCCAACAGTCCAAACTACACGAGGAGACGGATTGGATGATACATTCAATGCAACTACTTTCTCTTCTCCAAGATCTGCTTGAACTCCAATGCCTCGTTCCATCTCCCTACCATCTACTCGTACAGCTCGGGGTTGATCTAAGACAAACAAATTAAAGTCATTTTACTTTCATGTTCCACTGCAGTTTGAATGCCTATACTTACATCGAATGTCAATCTTCATGGACACTTCCTTTAAATCATTGTCACTTATCGCCTCATGAACGACGACGCAACGAAGTTTCTTTCCGTTATCTTTGAAGGAGAACTTGTGAGACTTCAATTCCTGGAAAGTGTACGTCTGTCCACTCGACACCGTGTCATTTACTTGACTGAGATTATCAACCAAGGGCTCATCACCTAAAATATACAAGGTATTTATTATGTAGGAAGACCTATGAATGTACTGCCTTCCATCGACTGTTGAACTTACCAATGTACCACAGAAACTTAGGACGAGGAACCCCATTGGTACTGAAGCACGTGATTTTGTCAGGTTGGATCGTTTTGTTATCCTCGAACATAATTTGCAAAGGTCTGTCAAACTGAGGGGCCGAAGGTCTCTCTGCAAATATTAATTTCATAATGTACTGTAATTCATAGAACATTGTTGTTGTGGGGACAAAAACTTACGGAGAATGCTCAAGTTGACTTCTCCCGTCATCACCCCAGATCCCGTGGTAAGAATGCATCCCCACTTTCCATTATCTGCCGGGTCCACGCGACTAATTTGCAGTCCGCAAAATCCTTTCTCTAAACCATCACCAGCATACGTGTAACCAGGTTTGTCAACTTGGGTTTTTCCTGGAAGAAAGCTGAGGAAAAGATGCTGCGCAGTTCCCTTGGTTCCTGGATTGCGTTCCCATATGCAAGCTCCGATGGGAATTCCTTGAGATTCGCAGGAAAGTGTAGAAGGAGACCCCTGTTTTGCATTAATATGGCGAGCGGGGACCTTGGCTTCCTGTTGAGCCGATGTTGTCCAAACCAGAAAACCTACAAAAATGAAACATTTGTAATTAAAATCAAGTACAAAGACCGTTCAGCCTGAACTCTTGAACAGTATCGAGCCTACTCCGAAATGTATGTGCTCCAACCCTTCCCACCGTTTGACTTTAGTCTTCTTCGCAAATGCATAATGAAGTAAATAAAAACAAGTTAGATGTCAGTGAAATTAAGGGCGCGACCTTAATGACAGGTCCCAAAAAGTAAGTGGATGGCTCAAATGGTTCTTTTTAAAAGAACAATACATATGTGTTCAAGCCAAACAGCAGTCAATTATTTAATAATAATTACATCCCTATTTTGATTTAATAGCTTCTTCATCATCTTCACAATGTCACACCCAAATCTCATATCAGACAGAAGCTTAACAACATCTCCCTCTCCTCATCATAATCAATCAGAAATGCTCCTCACGAAGGCACTAACTACGTTTCCCTTTATTAAATTTTGGTATTGAATGAATACCTGCGCGTCTGCCTGCCTGTCTTGCAAAGTTGAAAGACTACCCTCCTGCCATGGCAATGTAATATGAATTAAAATGAAATCAAATGATTCTTCTTTCTTCGACCCTTAAACAAAACCAGTCGACTCACACATAGTCGACCTTGATTCCATAGGACCAGAGGTTCCAGGTAATAAAAGACGAAAAGCATAAGGTGCTCCCTGATGTGGTTTTGAGACAGGTTATATATCTACGCCATAACATATCTTGAACAACTACGCTAACGCCAAGCCACAATACTTTCTTTCTTCTTGCAGGAGCTATGAGCATTGTTGCACAAGAGTTCCCTGGAAATAAAATGTTAAAAAGCATAGCATCAGCCTCAACATAACATGGCTGCAGCCAAGCCAAGCCAGGAAGACTTTCTGCTTGATAAAAAACTGAGTGTACCTACGGGCAAAATCCAAGGATTCTTTATAATCATGAGGTTCTCTTTGCTCATGCTATGCACTTGAAACAATAGTTATTCAATCTCTTAACAATCCCTTATAGTGCCAAGACCATTTGGATCAAATTTCATTGTCCTTATGGACCTTATTTAAAAAGCCAATCCTATAGAATCAATTAGAAACACTTTTTTAATCACCAAAGAAAACGAATTAATTACACTTTTCAATCAATTTAAGGAAGGGAAAGGGGAAAAGGGACAATGTTTTATCCATCCATAGAGTCCTCTCAATGTTTTATGTCCTTAACCCCTGCATCTTTTCCTCACCCCTGCACAAAACAAAAAAAGGGTTCTGTTGTGTCGGCAATGGTACAAATCGAAGATGATGATGATGATGACGACGATGTTCTGTGGTTTTAAACAGAGGGCTTTTGAAACAAGTTCTCAGAGAAAGAAAGAAAGCTTTCCAAAAGACTTTTTTAACGACCGAGAGGGAGGCCGTGGCTGTGAGTGGTGGTGATGCTATGAACAAAAAACTTGCTTTGGGATGAAATCTTATGAGAAATCTTGCATGAAAAGAGCCCATAAGCATCAAATAGCCAAGAAGTTATGGTTTAGTATGTGTCTTACATTACCACTGACAAAAACCAACCCTTCACCCTCATCATCATCATCATCCCTCCTCGGTTAAAAGATGCTCCACCATCACCATGCCATTATCATCATGTTGAGAGGTTCTTCTAAAACTCTTTTTCTTCTTCATCTTCTTCTATTTTTTACTCATTTCTTTTAAATCCCAGTTCTTACTATGATCTTTGATCAGTTTCATTTCCAAAGTGGATTCACCTCCACTTCTTCCAACAGAAGAAGAAGAAGAAGCAAACCAACCCCTTCTTTCTTCTTCCTGTCCAGGGTGAGAGAAGTGATGCCCTGGAGTGAACTTAAGGTATATAAGAACCTGAACCCTTCTTCTTCTTCCTGCAACAAAACATGTTTCATTATCATCATCAAGATTATATGACTTGTGGAGGAAGCGTACCCCTTCATCATCTTCTTCAGACCCATACCGTTCAGCCGCGTGTGTTTTCTTTATGATGGAAATTGAGGTTTCCTTTAAAAAAGTCTTTTCCCCCAGAGTTTCATTCAATTCCAATTCCATACAACTTCGGCGGCGTGACTGGTTTTAGATTTAGGTGCCTTGCCTTGCCTTGGCGTGGGTCTCTCCGCCATTCTCCATATAGTCCTCGTCCGCGCGTTGCGTCCCTCTCTCCAAAAGTGAAGTGAAGTGAAGTGGGTGCCCTTGGAATATAAATTCAAAAGAGCTTTTCTAAAAAAAGTTGATACAGCCAAGGAAATGAAAAGAACCAAACTAAAAAGTGCATAGCAACGATTGCTTTAAACACCAATTTCCGCAGAATCTTCCTGGTATCCAGAGTTTTATGAAAGTGGGTGAAAACATTAAGGAAAAAGTAAAAAAGGACATAAAATTTGTAACGGAGAAGAGGCACGCTGAGAAAGGAACAAAGTGACAAGACAACAATTGAATTTTTAGGAAAAAGAGTGTCAGAGAGCCCCGTTGTTGTAGTGTGAGCAAGAAGGCAAAGCTTCCTGACTACTGCCATTCCTTTCATGAAGGCAAATTCAAAGCGAAGGAATTTATTTTCAGCTCAGAAAAAAAAGATAAATATTTTTGCTTTTTTTCAAGTGCTCAAAAAATAAATAAAATAAAGTTAAAAAGGTTGTTTTTTTTGGTGGAAGGAAGGTGGGTGTGGTGTGGGATTGAATGGTGGAAAAGGAGGTGGTGTTTTCGTCGTGTTCATCGTCACTTTTGTTTTTCGTCGTCATCCTCCTCGTCATTTAATTTCTGATTGTGACTCTGTTTGAGAATGCAAGTTTTGGGATGGGAGGTTCAACAAAGAGACGCTGTTATCGCCATCGCAACCCTTGTGGGAGGAGGTGGGTTGCCTTTAAAAAAACTTACTAAAGTAGCCTTCTTTTCTTCCTCTTTCTCTTATCAGAAAGCTGGTCTTCCATACAACAGTATTTATTTATGCCGAGCTTAGTACTTTGTAGTTTCATTTAGTCACTTTAATCGCTCTTTAACATTTTTTAAAAACCACACTCTCGAGCTTCTTCATCTTCTTTTCTGTCTTTATTACTTTGGTGTAGGTGCCTGCTGTGTTGCTATTCTGAAGTACCTCAAAAGTTCAAAAAACTCGGAAGGACCCTCGTCACCGCAGAAGAAGACAGTTGTTAAAGGCCCATGGTGGTTCCTTGCCAGGAAAGGGACGGAAGGAGAGCCTGACCCCAACCTACCTCTTCATTTGGAGGAGGAATACGGAAACTTTAAACAAACGTGCTTGACAGCCAATCCCACTGCTGCCTCATACTTGAATGACATACCTGGTCACTTCTTCGCTTTTCCACAAAATTTCCTCAACTTTATCACAAGCTTCGTTACTGAACATGTAAAAATTACTGTCTTCATTCCTTGCTTTCCCTTTTCTGTGAGAGAGTTAATTAATTAATTAATTAATCAATTTTTGTAATCCCTGTAGAGTCAGCGGTACAAGAAACTGCTGGTGATTGGAAGTAAGACTGGGTTCCTGGTATTTGGATTGGCCAATTTGTTTCAAGACGTCAAAGGAGTTGAAACTTCCTACTCTCAAGTAGTTACTTGTTACCAGTTTCAAAATTTGAACACCGTGACACATCACTTCCCCAGTGAAGGGACATTGGGCAGATTGCAACGGTCCTTCAAGTCCCCCATCACGCCTGGTGGGCGTTTCCCTTTGAAAAATTCTACAGTTACAAGGAAAAGTGTAAGTTGAAGTCAAGTCTATTATGTAATTGTCATTTAATTGATATCTATTTCTTACAGGGAAAAGAAAATATCGAGTTCATAAACGCTGACATTGAAAGACAAAGCTTGTCATATTTTGGAGAGTACCAAGTCGTTGTTTTGCAGAATTGTTTAGAAAATTTGGATGATCCAATTGCATTTTTACGAACTTTGAGCAACATAATCACCCTTGGTGGCTTCTTAATTATTTCTGCAGACTACAACTGGGCTAAGGCGTCAAATGTAAGCTATTTTATGAATTTAAGCTATTCATATATAAAATTGTGAATGTTGTTTACAGAGACAAGACGTTAATAGTTTCGACCTGCTCCTTGCAACACTACAGCAAGATTTCAGATTTGAAATAGATAAAAATATTCCGGAAGTGATTTGTTCTACTGTGCGTTCTTGCTGCATTCGGCACAATCATGTGACGGCGTGGATTCGAATCACACAATGAATCAGAAAAGAGTAGCCAACAATGCTTAGATTGCAACATTCAACAACATAAAAGTAACAAGTACAAAAAATCATGGAAGGTCCTGCATTAAAACGTCCAAAGCTCCAATTGGACACCGTAAAGGTGGACGACTGGGGCAGATGGTCCAATAATCTGAACCGCCTCGAGCAACATCTCTCTTCGGGGTGTCTTTGTCATCTGGAAACACTGGAGCTACAACGTCCAATCTATCCTTATCAAGACGCCGATAACTCTGCACCAAAAACAACCAACATTCAGCCTCAAACACTGGAGTTTCTAAGAGACTATGCTTGCCACTTCATCAGTACCCTAAATTTCCTAAGCGACACAGCACTCCAACAAACGAGTGAGGGCTATGTTTGTCGAAAGGTACTGGACATGGCGTCTGGCGTTGCTATGGACGAAGGGATTTGGGAAATGCTCATTGAATATTTGAATTCCACCGACAAATTCATCTCTCATGCAACTTCTAATTGTTTAGTTGCTTTGTTAATGTGGACAAAACTTCCCAACCTCAACGAAATCTTTGATGAGTTGTTCAATAGTGTCATGACCACCACAAATAATCCTTTAAAGTTGAGTCGAATCCTTGATGTGATTCGGGGTGTTATTCAATACACTCACAAATACAGACAACCAATCGAAGAACAAGAACAAGTACCCCCTGACCCAGAACCCGATCCTCCTCATGAATCACCAAAGGAACCAGTAGATGACAACCCTCCAAATGCAGATGTTAGCATGATAGATGTCTCAGTTTCCACAGCAGCAGCAGCAGCACCACCACCACCCTCAACAACCCCTAGCTTATCAACCCCAAGTCCTTCCTCCTCTAGACCTATTTGTTGTAAAGTAGAAGTAGAAGCAGAACTAGACAGTGAAGTGAAATCCTTGTGTGTAAAGGCACTCGACAACTGGTGGAATCGACTACTGGAAAAGTTTCAGAATATGGTAATAATTAATAATTGCTTCAATGTTTTGTCATTGATGCTGAATTTTGTTTTTTTTATTATATTTCAGATGGCGTATTATGAACCCCAGTACGACGCCAGCTTAGATTCCTTTTTATCATTATGGACGAGTATTGTGTCTGTAAAAAATAGTGTTAGTGTCATCGATGCCAAAAATTACTACATGCATTTGAAGCATTTTGTCCCACTCCTCAATCCAAACTCCCCTCCAATAGTGTGGAGAAAACTGACTGATGTATTCAATGAGATCTTGTGTTACGGTAGCGCTCTTTCACTCCAAGGGATTCAGTACGACGAGCCTTGTGATCTTGCTCATCAAATTATACGTTGCGTTCGAAGTCGACAGTTCCTTCAGGGAATCCCATACTCTAGAGATTTCTTTGGTTTTGGGGGTTCCACCTTCGGACCTGTTGACTGGGGGTGGAAGAGCGAGTCAAAATTAGGGACGTCACAACAGTACGCAACAACAACACAGATTGATGCCTCAAGAACAATGAATTCGAATCATCCATCTTCATCAATCCACCTTCAAGATCCTCTTCCATCCTCATCATCGTCCAACCCCTTGCCCTCTTCCTCCAAAGCTCATCTACCACAATGCTCAAATGACCTAAAAAACGAAGAACCAGAGCCTTCTCCTCCAATGTCATTATCTGGACAGGATCAGGCTACAGAAGTATCGCTTCCAACATTTCCTATATCTCAAACTATTTACATTGGTCCATCGCGGAGTGCTGTACAACTTGACGAATCCTCAATCCCTGATAACTTTGGAGATCGCCCGCTACTGCAAAAAGTTGTACTTTTAGTTCTCAAAAGCATTGCTGTAACAGTACAAGAGACTAATGGTGAAAGTTCGTCCGATAGTGACGAAGAGACTGTCTCGAACGATGGAGACGCAGATGTGGATGATGGAGGCATGCATTCGCCCTCCTCCGACGACGATGACCACGGCTCTGAAGAAATCGAAGAAGGGAATGACATGGCCTACATCGAAAGAACCATAAGAGAAGTGTTTCTAGAAGTGGACTTGTATGTCAAGTCAGTACAACCCTTTCATCCTGGGACACCTCTTGGAGAGTGGGTCGTCAAGCTTTTCGTTGATCAAGATGATTCTCTGATTGAAGCCATGCTCTGTGTTCTGGACACTTACAGAGGATTTTTGGGAAAGAGTAGTGACGTACCTCAAGATTTCAAGGAAATGTTTCATCCGGTCAAAACATTTGTAGCCTTTTTGGCATCCATCTCCTTTGATAAGGACGTTCCACAAGACTTGCTCATGGGAAATGAGACTTGCTTCCTCGCCTACTTTTTATTTTTCCTTAAATTCTCTTCCAAAAATTGGCCAGAATTCATCACTTTCAGTGGAAGGGAATTAGAAAGGACGATGTCTGTCCTGATCCGTTTACGTATGAGTATAGGTCGGTTAGTAGAACACTCTCTGTACCCTTATAATATTAGCCCAGTGCTCAGGTTGCTAGAAAAATGTGAAGAGTTGTATGAATCTGATAATAATAGTACAAGTGCTAATGATAGTAGTGCCGTGGCAACAACGACAACGACGTCATCATCTCCACCTTCTGCAACGACAGCTTCCTCCTCCGATTGTTAGTACGCTTCATTTCATATGGTAGTAGTGCCTTGATAACATAAAAAGAAACAAAGAATGTAGTGATGTTGTTGGATCCCACACACGTTACCGGTTGTAATTTAGTGCAAACTAAACTATCTTTAGGTAATTAATTAATTAACTATGTTGTTGCTGTAGTTTGTTATGTAGTATTATTGTCAAATTTCAAATCCATATTTTTGTACCTACCTCCCTCCCCTCCAAAGGCCCGTGCATATTAAATGTTAAATTATAATTGTTTTGTTGTATATCGTAAGTATCAAGCAAAGAAAGTATCCTAAGCAAGACTGTTTTAGTATTTCAAGTTATTTCAAATCCAATCCCATCATCCAGTGTGCAAATGTACTTAAATAAATTCAAGTGATTTAAATCTACGATTGAATTTTGAAATCCTTTTTTATTTATGTATTTTTTTTCATGGAAGCCAAAAAAAAAACAACAAAGAAAAAAATCATGCATCTCTCCTCGTGGTCGTCGTGGTGGTTCAAAGTCAGCTGCTCTTCTGATGCACTTCTTTTGATTTTGACGTGTAAAATTAAAACGGATTGATTGGCCCAATTAATTTAGGGTGTAGGACAGTGACAAGTTGACTCTGGACATTTGATTTATATGAAGGAGTTGATACTTTTTGTATGAAAGGATTGAATGAACTTGACTGCCGGCAAGAAGAAGTTGTTATTCTGTTCGAGATGGATCATTCAACAACCGGCGAACATCTTCTTCTTCTTCCAACAACAACAACAACTTTGTTCTTATCATCACGGGTCAAGAGGAGAGAAGGTGACGACGTCATCATGTGGGCGGATCAAATCCATGAAGAAGGGTAGGTATATGAACTATCCAATTTCATTTCATGTGATCATTAATTAGGGAAGTGTGGTGGTAAACAAATTGACTCGTTAAAAAGTTATCACTCTCACCGTTCACACAGTATCATACAGAGCTTCAGACCATAATTTCCTTATTTTAACATCCATACACTTGAATTGAATCCGATAGCATTATAGCTGAGCTGCTTATTCTGCTTCCTTAAGTAATCCAAAAGTGTCAGCATTGGAGTTTATTCTGTCATATGTCCATGTCATTTGAGGTTGGGTGAATGATTTATCATTACGACATACGACTCAAAACTGAACCCGGTTTATAATACTAATTCATATATGCATGTTTTTTTTTACAGGGGAGTTGGCCTTGAGCGTTGGATTAAAGGTGGACGACAACAACCAGTTCTACTACTACGGGAATCTTGTCTGGAGAAGTTGTCATAGAAGATTCCACTACCACAGTTCATCGCTTCACAGTCTTGATTACTGTCCATCGTCATCTTCTTCTTCACTCCTTTCTTCACCTTTGCTGAGAGAACTTTGCTACGTCAGTTTCGTTAGACCCTTGTCTTCTTCTTCTTCTTCTTATCCTCAAGAGAGAGCTAGTAGCAGGACAAGAAACAACATGAGTGCTCAGATTATTTCGGGGACTGAAGTGTCCAAGTAAGTTAAGTCATTGGGAATATCATCCTTGTTTCATCTTTTTTTTTGGTTTCTTTCTTTAGGGAAATTCAGCAATACTTGGCTGATGAGGTGACTCGGATGAAAAAAGAAGCCGACCCTGACTTTGCCCCTGGACTTGCCATTGTTCAGGTAGGGGGAAGGGAGGACTCCAATGTCTACATTCGAATGAAAATTAAAGCAGCCACCACCATTGGAATGAGGGCAGAGCATGTCAAGCTCCCAAGGACGATTACGGAGACTGAAGTAAACAACTTTGTAATTTGATATGTATGGGTGACGTGAGACTATAAATATGTATGTGTGTGTATAGTTGTTGGAGGAACTGGATAAGCTAAACAAGGATCCAACTGTCCATGGAATCATTGTACAAATGCCACTGGATGCTGATAATCCTATCGACTCACACAAAATCACAGATGCAGTGGATGCTTCAAAAGACGTTGATGGGTATGGATTGATTGGATAAATGTGTGTGTCTGTTTAATTCTTGAGTATTAAATTACACAGATTGTGCACAGTTAACGAAGGCAGAGTCGCGATTGGTGACCTCAAATCCGGGTTCATGCCATGTACGCCGTACGGCTGTATCGAGCTGATCAAGAGGTTACTATACTTTCTTCAAAGCCACATTTATTCATTTCTTATTAGTTTTCAATAATAATTTAGAACTGGTGTGCCTATTCAAGGAGCAAAAGCCGTTGTTCTTGGTCGTAGTAAGATTGTCGGTACGCCTGTTGCAGAACTTTTGAAATGGCATGACGCAACCGTGACTGTTTGCCATTCAAAGACGAAAAATTTGGCCGACGAGGTAAATTATCTAAGGATTTAGCGTCACATGTCTGATTGTCATGCCATGTTTCCTTAGGTACGACAAGCGGATATTCTGGTAGTCGGAATAGGCAAAGCGGAACTGGTGAAGGGCAGCTGGGTCAAACCTGGAGCGGTTGTTATTGATTGCGGCATCAATTCTATTCCAGGTTTGAATTTGTCGCTTGCCTTGTGACCCACCACTCATCATATATTTTTTGTGCAGATGAAACCAAGAAATCAGGACAGCGGCTGGTGGGAGACGTTGATTTTGGAGAAGTAAGCAAGGTTGCTGGCTACATAACGCCAGTACCTGGAGGCGTGGGTCCAATGACGGTTTGCATGCTCATGAAGAATACTGTCATCTCGGCTGGGAAGGCACTCTCAGCTCAAAAGGGGATCAAGTGGAATCTAACCCCCTTACCTTTAAACATTCAAACCCCAGTGCCAAGGTAACCATGTTTGTCAAAAGCTGGTCGCTCTGAAGCTCTAAAAACACTTCTTTCTTTTGCTATTTAGCTAAAGCTGAAAGCTTTGAACTGATTTAATAGAATATTTATTCGTAATTTGTTATCAAATCAAAAGGAGTTGTCCTGTCAAAGTGACTCATGATGCAAAGTTCTCTCAGTCTACGTCATTTATCTATTTGCTGGTTATTTATTCTAATAGCTTGAATCACTATGTAAATGAAATAATCCCTAAAATAAATCTGCAACTGCTTTTTGTATTGGAAATTCGTGTTTGTGGCGTTGGCGTTCACTTGGTGCATTTTATCCCATCTGAATCATGCAAACTGTTTCTGGGTCAATGTCTTGGGAAAATGAAAATTTGCTGTCGGTTTTGGTAGCGGATTCGAGGCTTTATATGGCAAACTGAGTACTGAGTTAAGTCTCTCTCAACATAATTTCAGTGACATACAAATTGCGCGTGCTCAAAGGCCAAAGAAGATTCAGACTTTGGCCAATGAAATTGGAGTCCTGCCTGAAGAGCTGGAACCCTATGGGGATAAGAAAGCCAAGCTGTCATTGAGCATCGTTCAAAGGCTCAAGAGTGTCCAGGATGGGAAATACATCGTGGTGGCAGGGTAAACATTAAAAGGGACAATTATGCTTTAGTTTACCTCAATTATCTCTTTAGGATTACACCGACTCCGCTGGGAGAGGGGAAGAGCACCACGACCGTGGGTTTGGTTCAGGCCTTGGGAGCTCATCTGAATAAAAATGTATTTGCCTGTTTGCGTCAACCCTCGCAAGGTATGAACCCTTAAGTTCTTAATTGCGTATTTGAACAAAACTTTTGGTTGATTAGGACCAACATTCGGGATCAAGGGTGGAGCTGCTGGAGGGGGATATTCTCAAGTCATTCCTATGGAAGACTTTAACCTCCATTTGACTGGGGACATTCATGCAATCACTGCTGCAAACAATTTATTGGCAGCACAAATTGATGCTCGAATGTTTCATGAGAAGACGCAGTCTGATAAAGCACTCTACTCTAGACTCGTCCCAGAAAAGGATGGGGTTCAGACGTTTTCACAAATTCAGGTGCGTCGTTTGAAACGCTTGGGAATCGACAAGACTGATCCAAGTACCCTTACGTCGGAAGAAGTCACAAAATTTGTTCGACTGAACATTGATCCTGACACGATTACTTGGTGCAGAGTGATTGACACGAATGACAGATTTTTACGATCCATCACAATTGGACAAGCAGACACTGAGAAGGGTCATGATAGAAGGACCTCATTCAAAATCACCGTTGCAAGTGAAATCATGGCCGTCTTAGCCCTGACCACTGGGCTACGAGATATGCAAGAGAGGTTGGGAAGAATGGTGGTGGCATCGGACACAGAGGGCAACCCTGTGTCTGCAGACGACTTGGTAGGTAGCAAACAAACATGGGGGCAATGATTGATTATGTATTCAAAAGGGCATAACCGGAGGGTTAGCAGTGTTGATGAAAGATGCAATTCGACCCACCCTCATGCAGACGTTGGAAGGAACCCCAGTCCTGGTGCATGCAGGACCCTTCGCCAACATTGCCCATGGCAACTCTTCAATCATTGCCGACAAAATTGCCCTCAAGCTTGTTGGACCCCAAGGATATGTCTGTACTGAAGCAGGGTTTGGGGCAGATATTGGTAATATCAATAATGCACTAGTGGACACACCATAACAAGTCTGTTGTTTTTTAGGAATGGAGAAATTTATGAACATCAAAACCCGATACTCTGGCCTAACTCCGTCTGCAGTTGTCCTTGTGGCTTCAATCAGAGCGTTAAAAATGCATGGCGGTGGACCCAAAGTGGTTGCTGGGGTCCCCATTCCTGACGCGTACAATAAGGTATATGAAAATGAACTCCATATTCTCTCTTACAAATTGCTTTCTAATGCATTATACCTAGGAGTCATTGGAGTTGGTCGAAAAAGGATTTTCCAACCTCAAGAAACAAATTGAAGGTGCCCTAAAGTTTGGAGTCCACGTGGTCGTAGGAATTAATCGCTTCAAGTAAGGATCTATAGTTGTTTAAGAGGAATGTGGCCTAACGCTTGTGCACACAGGACAGATACGGATGCGGAATTGAAACTTGTGCAAGACCTCTGCGTCCATCATGGAGCATTTGATGCCGTGGTTTCAGAGCATTGGGGCAAAGGAGGAGCTGGAGCTGAGGATTTGGCAAGGGCCGTAGTAAAAGCTTGCGAACAACCCGTCAACTTCAAGTTTTTGTATCCTTTGTCCCTTTCTCTGGAAGATAAGATCCGGACTATCGCCCAGGATATCTATGGAGCTAAGGACGTAGAGTTATCGGAGCTTGCGAAGAAACGAATTGAGACCTATACAAGACAAGGATTTGGCAATCGTACGATGATCCTTTTAAAAACCTAGCTTTATGTTCATGTTTTAATTACTACCACAGTTCCTATTTGTATGGCAAAAACCCACTTGTCCCTGTCCCACGATCCTAACCTTAAAGGAGCTCCCACTGGATTTATCCTTCCAATACGAGATGTCTCAGCCAGCGTTGGAGCAGGTTTTGTTGTGGCATATGTTGGAGAGGTGTGATAATTTAGTAGAAGAATATATCGTAACAAAGTGCATTCGAATTCTGTTTAATGCTAGATGATGATGATGCCGGGACTGCCTACAAGACCATGTTTCTTTGATGTAACTTTGGATCCTGACACGGAACAAATAGATGGACTGTTCTAAACGGAACGGATGGATGGATGTACTGGCAATATTATTCGTCTAAAGAATCTTTATCGCACACAGACATTCAATAAACGATCACAATTCTGCTTTTATCACAAGACATGGAAACGTTGTCGTTACTCACTATTACTTATTGGCCACTTGTTTCTCCAACGCCTTTCTTGCAGCATGATGAACGGGTTCCTCCAGTTTGACTGAAATGAAATAAGTGTTACAACTTGGCAAGGATGGTAGACTTTCGGAACTTACAAATTTTCAATTTTCCATTCATTGGCAACTTGACAGGGAGGATTTGAGGGTTGGCCAGTACAAATACGTATGGATCTGCGACTTCTCCTGTTGGGTAAAGCTGAAGATATTCTTCTTGTGGGATGCAGTCCACCAGATCTACGCAACCGAGGAGGCATCCTAAGGGAAAATTTTCTGGAAATTTGATATCTGAAAAATAATCAATGAAAATAGTCAGACATTAATTATCTATTTTTGCTAAATCAAAGACAAAATGTACCTCCCACGATGTGTTTATAAATATTCAACACTTGATCCAGTAATTCAGGAGTTGGAGGTTTCCTTCCTGCATGAATCCATAGTCTTCCTCTAAAGGGAGTGTACCACGATCGCCCTTCAAATCTATGTCAAAAGTTAAAAATGTGTCACACTTAATGTTGACTTGTTGTTGCTATGAAAACACTTACAATTTAACACCTTCCATTATCATGGAAGTATAGGGTTGATTTACAGACAAGCAACTCCCAGAGTCCACCATTTCCTGCAGTTCGGAGTCCTGCAATCGGCTGCTCCAGACACTCGGCGGATTGAAATGTGTTTTTTCCAAGCTACCAACAAACTGTGGAGGAATACTAATTCTTAGTGACAATTTCTAGGGCCTTTTGATTGATCGTAAAAACATTAAACATACTTTGGGTTCTACAAGACGCTGATAATCGTTCTCGTCTGAATAATTCTGCACCGGTTTTTGCCTAGCTGAATGACTATTTTCTGCTGGTAGAGCAAAGTCTGCCATGCTAACTTTTGAAACCTCTTCAATGACTCTGCGCCCTGAATATAAAAAAACATCTGTATTAGTAAAAACCATCATAAAAGCCATCAACTCACCTGAGAAATCAATGGTGACTTTAACTGGTCTCTTCAATCTATTCTTAGCATCTAAATACTCTTGCTTTTTGTCCTCAATGGCCTTCTTCTGTTCCTTTGACAACCAGGGACTCTCTGCGGCGAAATAGTCAGACTGGTCATCAATCACCTGCGTCCTCTTCACATTATCCCTGTCAAACTCCAACAACTTTTGCTTCTGTTCCTCAGCCTCCTTCCCCCGTTTCTGTTCTTGGAGTTTGGTTGTCATCCGGTTGTACTTCTTGATGACGTTTTGAGCGTCTTTTGAATCCCCACTATTCCGAACCTTTTCCCTCTCATCCTTGTTCATCACCTACAAAGAAAAGACATCATATTAAAAGGGTGACTATACAACTTGACCGGAGGACTTACAACTTCGCCGCAAAAGAAGCATGGCCCAGACCCTTCTTGAAGACACACGATCCGGCCACAGGAGAGACAATTGTTGACAAGAGGATGCTTCACGGCCTGACACTCGCATCGTTCCCTTCCTACACAGAATAACAAAATGTCAAAACTTAATGACTTTGGTTGGTATGGCGTCAAAAGAAAAAAATTTCCCGTAAGACCCATGTTATAAAAATCCATATTAATTAACATGGTTCTTATGGGAAATATTTTCTTGCGACCCAGGTTTTTTGCGACAATAATGACTTACCTGGAAGCAAGGGAACCTGGCCACCCTTCGAGTCCATATTTACAAACTTGGTCTTTTTCCCCATGACCATTTTTTATGACATCGATTTGGAACAAAGTGATTTTCGAACAACTGGTGATCGTATTTTTGAATTTTCCCACGTCCCCGCCAACAGCCAATCACAGACTGTCATGATGATGCAGGTGCAGAGGAGAATAAGACCCGTCGTCTTCTCAGAAAAATCTCACACTGACTCAACCTGCTGCCTCTTGCCTCCCCTCCATTCATTCATTCATCCATTCAGTCAACTTTCTCTTCACAAAAGGAAATATTTAAAAAGAAATTTTTGTTGTTTTTGTCAATTTAATTTTTTTGAATGACTTGAAGATATTTATTCCTAATTGTTAAGATAATTAATTAGTAAAAATTTTGGAGGAGGCGGATATAAATAACCGACTGAAGAAAACCCAATAATAATTTATTTTTTACACCGACGACGACACTTGACTTGACTTGACATTTATTCAAATAATCAATTAATTAATTAATTAACTTAACTTAACTCGTAAGGAAGCGAAAGATTCAAGGATAAATAATAAAATAAACCCCAAAAAAATAATAATTCTAATTTTACGAAGGAGTTGACCAAGTTTAATTTTTACTTACATAATTTTTTTTAAAAATAAGCTTATCGACGTGACGACGACGCCATTATTGATAAGAGGGCGGATTCATCCTCTAGAAAAGCGTTGATTGATTGCTACTACAGTTTGTTTTTTGACGACCAAGTCTCTTTAGACTATTTTTATTCTTTTTTTTTTTGATATTATTTTTGAATGACGAAATATTGTTGAAAGATCTAAAGTTGTTGTTGTTTCACCCAATTACTGACGTTGTTATTGTTGAAATCTATTGATTGGCGTCCCATTGTTAAAATTAAATTGTTTGTAAGTCATTAACTACTTTTGACATTATCCCTACACACTCATTTGACCAAGGACAAAGAGACAAGCTCAATAGATATCGTCACGAGCAAACTGTTGATTGGTGAGTGCCCACTAACTTAGTAGGTGTCGTCATGAGATTTTAATCCTTTTGCTTCAATAGAATGTTGCTGTTGTCACTCAAAATTCAAGCATTGCTGCCATTGTTGCTGATTCTATAAGAGTCTCCGTCTGTGTGGACGATGAGGAGTGCCTTGCCAGCAGCGTCTTACTATTTTTAAAGTCAATCGTGGGAGGTATGTATGTATGAATGAATGAATGATACTCGACTTAACTGATCATGTCGAATAATAATGGTCTGTTTCAGCATAATCCTTTTTGGTGGACATCCTTATGCGCCTTCCAAATCTATCAAGTCTGCAACCAATCGTTGTGAGCAATCCCAGCAGTCCCAAATCATCAGTCATGATGGAAGGCGATAGTGGGTCCACTGGTTTAAACACCGGAATGACAAGTGCCATCAGCCTGGCACCGCCGAAGGACATTGATTTGAAACTCACCAAAGATTTAGAGGAGTCCTTGAAGCCTCATGGTGTGTTTGAATCTGCGGCAGAAATGGCTCATAGGATGGAAATCCTGAGTAAGTTGGACTCCCTTGTCAAACAATGGGTCAGAGACATTAGCATCCAAAAGAACATCCCTCAGTCAGTTGCTGAAAGTGTAAGTTGACGTACTTTTAAGATCTATTTAGATTCCAATGGTTGTGTTTTATCTATTTTGTAGATTGGAGGAAAAATATATACTTTTGGGTCGTACAGACTTGGGGTTCACAACAAAGGTGCTGACATAGACGCTCTTTGCGTCGTACCACGACACATCCAACGGACAGACTACTTTTCCTCTTTCTTTGAGTTACTTAAACATCGGCCTGAAGTCTCAGATCTACGTGCAGTAGAAGAAGCATTTGTACCTGTCATCAAAATGTCCTTTGATGACATAGAAATTGACATGCTGTTTGCTCGATTAGCGTCCAAAGAAGTTCCTGACGATATGGTAGGTATAATAATAAACAACTCTTGAGATCATTTGATCAATTTTTCTGTTTGGAATCTGTAGGAATTAATGGACGACTCCATTCTCAAAAACTTGGATCAAAAGTGCGTTCGAAGTCTAAACGGTTGTCGAGTAACTGATGAAATTTTAAGACTGGTTCCAAACATCGATAGTTTCAGACTTGCACTACGAGCAATAAAGCTGTGGGCAAAAAGTAAGCCGTGTAATTTTTGCATTACCATCCATCGATTCTCAAACTAAAGACTAATTTATGTGTTTTAGAGCATGGGATTTACAGCAACGTTCTTGGTTACCTTGGTGGCGTTTCCTGGGCAATGCTGGTTGCGAGGACTTGTCAATTGTACCCAAATGCCTCCGCTGCAACGGTTGTCCAGAAGTTTTTTTTAGTATTTTCTCAATGGAAGTGGCCACAGCCTGTCTTGCTTAAACCGATGGGAGCGGCCAACACAAATCCTCTGGGATTTCAAGTCTGGGATCCTCGAGTGAATGTGGCAGACAGATTTCACCTTATGCCTATAATCACCCCTGCATATCCACAACAAAATTCCACCTTCAACACGTCCACCTCAACTCGAACTGTCATGATGGACCAATTTAAACTGGGTACGTAAAAGCAATTGAAAAAACTTGCTTTTGTCCAAGTAATCATGATATCTGTGACTCACGTATAGGACTTGACGTTGCCGAGGAAATTTATGCAAAAAAAGCATCGTGGCAAAAGTTGTTTGAGCCATGGCCATTTTTCATGCAGTACAAGTAAGCATTCTACATCTCGAGATATTTCTGTTTACTCAATTACTTTTCTTTATAGGCACTACATTGTAGTAGTTGCAAGATCCAATTCAGAAGGTGACCAGTTGGAGTGGTATGGAATGGTGGAGTCTAAATTGAGACACTTGGTGACGATATTCGAAAGAAATGAACACATAATATTACCACACATTTGGCCGACTTCGTACTCCTCATCCGATTCTGATGGGAATCCGGAAACACAATGGTTTATAGGACTTATATTCCCAAAGGCAGAGAACTTGAATGTGGATCTTAGCTATGAAATAGCATCATTTACTGAGCAAGGTTGGGAATGAAATAATTACGTTGTCAAAGCTCATTTGGTTTTAACTTACAGTGAAGGCCCAAGCCCAGAGTTTAACTATGTGGAAGGAAGGGATGGAGTTGGAGGCAAAGTACGTAAGAAAGAAAGACCTTGTCAAGTGTTTGCCTCCTAGCGTACTGGGCGTGGGCGCAAAGAAAAAGGTACAGTCAATTTCCTAGACAACGTCCATTACATGAAAGAAAGTATTGTAGGAATAATCAAATTTTTTTGGTTGTACTTTTTTAAAAGCGTAAAAATACTTCAGCCCTCAGTGAAGGAGGAAAGAAACCACGGATGGGACCTGATAATGAGGTATTGGAGGAGCCTTCAGGGCTTTCATTAACAAATCCATCTTGGTATAAAAGCTTGAATAATAATTGCATTTCGATGTTATCATCAGGGGAGTGGTAGTCTTTTAGCGGATTCGGATGCAAGCATGAACAGCTTTTCTACTTCCCAAGACTCATCTACACTGGTAAAAAATCATCTTTCCTACCCTTTTTGTCACAGAATTATTGAGACTTGCTCTTCTATTTTTGTAGCTCGACGATTCTCTTACTGAGGAGAACGGAAGTCCTCCAGCGACGACGACGACAGCACCGCCCCTCCGTACCGGCGAGGTAATTAAGAATCTAACGGAACTTAAATTCATCAATAAAATTATGGGTAGCAAGTTCCTACGCTGACTGTAATCTATCAGGTCCTCACAGTGTGAAAGATGGCTAAGAGAGAAGGGCATGACCACCTTCTTCTAATGTAACAACAACAACACCTTTTCAAGACTGCAAACAACCACCACTTACTACATACGAGAAGACACCACCATCATCACCAATTGTTTCTTTAAACGCAGGCGTTTTTCAAGACTAAAAAAGGAATTGAATTTGTTGTCAGAATAGTGAGTGGTTGTTTTTACTTCATCTGCATTGGTTAAATGAGTTTGAGAAAACAATGTTAAAGTGTTCAAAAAATGCAGTTGAGTATTGGTTAGACGCACAAAATATAAATCATCACAAGACAAGTCAAGTCACCAACAGTTGTGTGAATTGTGAAGTGAACATAGAAGACGTAAGTTTAACAGCAAAGCAATAGGTTGCTTACTTCTAAAATACTAAATCCAAATGCCATTGCCTTATAAAAGTTGTGAAAGTGTGGAGAGAGTTTGAATTGAATTGACGACATTTCTACATTCCTCTGTAGTAGGTTAACTGTAAAAAGATTCTTCTCGTTTTGTTGATGACGGAAAAGTGATATGCCTAGATTTCTGTTCAGATTGATTTGTTTTCATCTTGAGTATTTTTTTTTCTTCACACGGTGGTGATATTATTATTGGTAATTTACAATTTGACCTGTTCCTGTTTAAATGAATTATGTGTGTTGTACATAGACTCTTGAGAACGTACAGCTTTAAAAATGTCAAAAACCAAAAAAAAAAATATAAATTAATTTAAAAAAATATAAAAAACAAAAAAAGATGGGATAATGTGATGTGCGAAAGTAACGCACCCCAAAAGTAAGTTTCCTAATTGAACCTAATGTAATAATTGTACTAATTATGGCCCTTTCAAAATTTCAGTTTCTTCGCAAACGCTATGGAATGCTTTCAAAAGAAGGATGGAAACGAGGGCCCGAACGTGAGTACCTCGCCTTTGAAAGTCGTCTTGAGTCCAGGTACTTTGCAGGCTATTGAATCTCGTCGTACGTTTCTTTAATTGACAATGTTTGATTGATAGAATTGCATGACTGGCGACTGGCCTGAAGGAACACGCCCCCCATTATTACTCCAAGCCGAAGGATGATGAAATTAAGCAACCTTATAACTACAGCAACTTAACATCTCCAACATGAAAACGTCAATCTAACGGTGCCCTAGTACCTTCATTTCTCCACTTCTTTTATGATTTCTTAAAAGATTAATAGGTCCTTCCTGGCCAAGTTTGTGAACTATTAGTCTACTACTTGTCAGTTCTCTCTGTGCATCATTAATCAATCACAGGTAGTCTTCTTTTATACTTGGATTATGTATGAATTAACTTTCTTAATTTAAAGCTGCCGAATGATTTTGTAAGTTATTATTTTGACTGGTCGTAAGATGTCGTAATTTTTACAATTATTTATTATTCATTATTAATTCTAAATGACGGATTTATTTGTTTAAGATAAACACAGACTGCAGGTAAGTACTATCTAAAAGGGATCGACCAAAACATGAAATAAAAAGTACGCACCATCTTTTTTTTTAAAGAAACAAACTTCTGTTCCACTTTATTGACATTGTAGAATAGAAGCAAGAAACATTATCTTATCCATTTATATAATCTCAGTAGTAGAAGTAGCACAAGTCATTGAAAACAGGAAAAGGCATGATAAGTGCAGCACTGCAAGGCATTGAGAGGTTAGAAATTGTTAAAAGCTTTGAAGCTTGGCTACAATCCTTTTGATGATATGTAGGAAAGCGAAAGCACAGCTCAGGTCTGCTGATTGATTAGAAATACAAAAAAAAAGTAAAAGGCATTGACATAAATATGCGGAAATTACAGTTTTTTTCACATCCTAATTAATAGCAGTCCACCGAATGTTTAAAAGCACGATTGCATGATTGATTGATTAGTCGCTTAAAGCCATGAAAGAAAGTAGTTTAGTAGGCAAGAAGTGTAGAGAAGTTCTCAAGACGCTCAACGCCACACACAGCTCAGTTCATTTTGCATTCATTCAGAATGTACATTCAGGTCGTTTGGTTTCCTTTGGTGATGATTTCTTTACTTGGGATGTATTTCTCCATTTGCCTCGTGAGTACGTGTAATGGAAATGTGTACGAAGAGGGAGGATGGAACCAGTTGCGCCCCTTTAAGGTTCACAAGGTGCACGTGACGGTATCCTGCAAAGTCATATAAAAGCCATGTCCATAAAAGATAGAGCATAGTGGATCCTGGTAAGTGTGAAACATTGTAGAGGGGATCAGGTTTCAACACAAAGTGAAAGTAGAAGAAGAAAAGGAGAAAGAACTCAATCCTTTGAGTAAACACAAACCACACACTTTACTTTCTCCAGCCTCAATGAAAAATGCAGTTCTTTTCTCTTTTTCTACACGAGAATGATCTTGGGATCGAATTCAAGTCCCGATGAAAGTCAGTTTTCCTGTTGAAATCTATCTAAAAACTATAGGCATTTACTCTTGTGTGAGCCACTAGCTAAATTGAAGACCAAATCAACTAAGCCTTACACACAATTTGAAAAGGTCTTATAGAGTAATTGTAGCCAGCATGTTTGCCACGACCTTTTGTCGAAAGAAAGTAAGAAAGAGGTGCGTGCAAAAAAGCAGTATAAGAAAAAGGATCCAATCTAATTCCTATCTTTCTTTGGGGTAACGTGGAAGTAGCTTGAGGAAGAAACCCAAGATTCTTTCTTTCTACTAAAATGCTGAGAAGAGTGGAAAAAAGAGTAAAAGAGAAAGTATATACATCTTGTGTGTGGGGATTTGGCGCAGGCAGATCGGATTCCACCGGATGGGATGTTGTTGAAATTGAAAGAAAAAAGGGATTATAGCTTTAGCTCTTATTACCCGTCGTTATGGACATGATGGGAGCAGCAAAATGGCCTAGTTGTGTATCAGTTCCACTCTGGGAATAGTCTCGGACTTGGAAGTATAGCATTGCCAGTTCTGAAATGTAAATTGAAGCACATTCTTGAGCCAACAATTGTGAAAAATTGTGAAGAATTACCTGGACGCCTTATCTTAAACTTGAATGTTTCATTCCATGCAGGATTAAATCCATTATTGTGAACCACTCTAGACTTTTGCTTGGCCCTGTCCTGCTCAACTCCCAATATCTGTATAGAAAACAAGAGGCAAATTGAGACAAGGCAATCGAAAGATTTGCATTCAGATTGGACGCACCTTAACTTCAACGTAAGGGTCCACAACCTCTGAATTCCCTGTTGCCTTTGGAATGTGTTGTCCACTGATAAGTTTGACTTTGATCGTCAAGTCATTGCCATCTCTTGCAATGACTTTTGGATCGAATCTTGAATTCTGATCACGGAGGAAAGGAGGCTTCAATACGTACCCGCAGGACCCATTGTTCGTAAATAGAGCATAGTTGAGAAAGTTTGGAACATCTTCAGTTTGATAGTTGAGAGCCACTGCAATGCAACAAAGAAAGAAAGAAAAAGGAAGTTGAGTCAATTCAATTCAACAAATTGGATAAGCTCAAAGTGAACTATTTTACCAATTTGACACCCGGCGACCCAAAAGTCCATGGGATTAAAGTTGGAAGAACTGGTACGTGCCCCTGTAAACAAAGTTACCAAATTACTATGTAACAAATGGACCGAATTAATGTTAATGTGACTAATTATAACCTACCTCCAGGGTAAATCCGACTTATCTGCCTCTTGTTGTAGTCCACAAAAGCTGCTCCTGCATTCTCAATAAAATTTGTCGCTTTGGCCTCTGAAAATGAGCTCATTTGGTAAGGTTTCTGATGATGTTTTGAGTCCTCGAAAGAGTGAAAGTGCACAGCTTGGATTAAGTTCACGACTGAACTTAGATCATTTGAGACTGGGCACTGGAATACATAATAATGCTTGCATTAAAAGTGTGACCAAAACTTCTTTAACAAATCTGCCTTTAAATTAAGTTTAAGAAGGAGGGAAACTTCATTGGCACTTGTTGGGGTGTAGAATTTACAAAAGTTGTAGTAGTGTGAAATAAACGCCAAAGTTTACACACGTAAAGCAAAGTAATTACAAAGTTTCTATACGGGCAAAGTGTTAAAAGGTTTCACCTTTTTGGTTGACGCTCCGCCATCAATGTAATCAATTGCCTCTTCTGGATCACTCTCATCGGAGTCGTCTAAGCTTTCCATGCTCGCCTGTAAACATTGTAATTATTAAAGCATAGGCTCATTATAAATCCACATATAATTACACAGGTTTTAAGAATCAAGCTGTTGCTCTAAAAACAAACTTCATTTCATTTCAAGGAAATACACTTTGCATTTGTTTATATTTACTCGAGAAAGATTAAAGGTAAAAGCATGCCACACAAAATGTTCATGAAATTTACTGTACTGCCAAAATGATGTTCTTCATGTTACTGCGTACAACTCGTAAAAACATGCAATCTGGGAACTTTCTCCAAATTGCCTACCCCAAGTGACCCAACAACAACCCGTCGTGTCTCGTCTCGTCCCATTTCACTTTCACAAAGAGAAAAGAGGCACGGCAAAAACCTAACTGTACTTAGGTATTTTGGCCATTTGTTACTTTCTTTTGCTTTCACTCTGAATTCTAGTCTGGTCTATGCGTTAAAACGGGGAGAGGAAGCAGTGATTGCTAGTTTTTGGTTCCTGAATAAGCGAGAAGCTCTCTTTTGGTACCAGCCTTTCTTTTCTACCGATGAAATGAAGCTGACACAAAAATTCAATGCCTCTTCCGCTTTTTTTCACATATTTTTGTGTTGTTCTTAACAATACATAAAAGTAAACCATGAAACCTCAGTCTACTTCAACAAAAGAAAACATTCCATACTTTCTCTAATCTCACCACCACCAACTGCGAACTGTGTACCTAAATGAAGCTATAAGAGTGAAAGTTGGCTACCTTAGGAGGACCTGCCCATCCAGGAGATCGCAGTCCATCATCATCTGCTACTCCAGGCACGGAATTAACAGTGGAGGTGTCTCCAAGAAAATCAATATCCCTCTCACTTGGCGACTTTCCTTCTTCCTCCTCTTCCTCTTCTTCCTCCATGGGTGGTGGTGTTGGGATTGTATTCGTGGGTGAAAGTGAGGTTGGTGGTGGTGGTTGAAGTTTAGCCGACTTTTTCTTAGCTTTTATTAAAATCTTCCCCTCTAATTCCTCCGGAGATGGGAGGGAGGTCATGCCTTCATCCGCATCCACCAAGTAGAGGAGATCACCCAAGATCGTTCTTAAATGATCCGCCATTTTATGTTGAAAGGGTTCAGAGCAATGGTTTTCCAGGGACAGGATCAAAGGGTATCTGGATGCAATGAAGGCGTATGGTTTGACGGCATCAGATAGTATCTCTTTGAATAATATCTTTGTCGTTAGGGTATAGCCGTGGTAGACGATTGGCTCGTCGTTATCCCCATCCCAACAGTCCACTTCATGTAAAACAAACGTTGTTATTAACCCCGAATCGGGCATTTCATCATGAGAATGACTTACATTCTACACAACGACATCCTCGTTTGAGTGCGTCCACGTAGCCTTCCACACTGCTAGCTCCACTGAGTTGGTTGCCAACGAGATAACTGTAAAGAATAGGATAAGCTGAAAATCTGCTAAAGTTTCCGCGTCATTTCATATGCAAATTCCCTCTTCCACTTCGCCAATAACAGGGTGACAAGCCACTCGAGTGGAAATGGATATTTGGTTTGGTTTCCAAAATTGAATGAGACAGAGGACAAAAGCTTTATGAATACATGTAAATTACAAAATGTGTACTCACGTGTTATGAGAAGAGGCGATGAAATAGTGAGACAAGGGTTGACTCATGTCCTGATACACGACTTTGTGACGAGCATTAAAGATGTCAAATTGTGGTGAAAGCAACATGTTCAAGAAACCAGACACACTCATCTCTCCTTTGCTCTTCAGCTCACTGGAAGGCTCGTAAATTTTGATCAATTGGGAACAGTCTAGTTCGGTACAGGACTCAAAGTCCTCTCCTTCCTCACGTTTTAAAAATTCACGTAGGGAACTGGCTCTCAGGGCTCCGGAAGGTCCAGCTATGCTGAAGAAGAAAAAAATTAAACATGAGAATTGAATTTGTGTCACTTGTACCAAGGCATTCCCTTAAGTATCTAAGTAAGCAATAATTGGAATTGTTTTATCATCATCCTAGACTTTACAGGCATTTCCTTGGGCCTTTCTTTCTTCTTTATGGCTGAAGGGAGTGCCAAAAGGAAAATAATAAAGCTCGAGTCAAGCGACCGTAAAAAAACACCCTAAACTTTAGCTACAACATATCAACTCTATTATTCCATGATTGACGAGGTGATTCTCAGAAAAGTCAAGAGAGAAAGTCTCCTTAAAAAAAGCATTTTAGCGTGGAAAATGAGAAAGCAAACGGATTATTTTCACCCAACCTGTCAAAAAGCCGTTCAAAGTCTGGTCTCCTTAAAAGTTTGAAATAGTAGAGGACAAACTCATCTTCATCCAAAACTTCTTGACTCCCAGGTTTTGAATTCCTCACATTTGCCTCGGTAAAGAGTCTCTTGGCCTCAGCCTCATCCATTTCAATGTTGAGTTGTTTGAGGAGTCTTAGAGTTTCTGAGAAGGAGAGGCACTTGTTCTTATCAATGTCTGCGGCGTTGAATTGTTTCCTCAGCCATCGTTCGTACCCTTGCTTCTCTTCTTGTTGCCGATAAAAGGAGACCAAATGGTTCAATGCACGAACCTGTCAAGTAATGAAACAATTTCAGAGGAGGATTTATGGCAAGTGTCGTCGAGTCTATAACTTATTAGAGAGAAAGTATAAATCAAAAGACTAAAATGTGTTGCAGAGTTGTCGTGCCAGTGAACTCCAGGCAGCGATACTCACTTTCCATGTTATATTTCCATTATTGAAATTAAGCCGTAACAATGGAAGGAGGATGTGTGTAAAAAGACGGTTTTTTTAAAAAACTTTTTGGTGTGCATGCATAAGAAACAATATTGAAATTGAATTCAAGATGATGGATAACAAGATATGACATGACAGACTCTCTACGATGCATGAATGAATGGAGATCACAAGTCAATCCATCATTTTGGAGTAGATTTCCCGTTTTTTTTTTCTCAAGACATTTCTCTTGGAGAGTGAATGACGTGTATGAAATGAAGACAAAACATATTTTTAGACATGGAGCTAGATAACCCTCTCGAACTTTTGGATATGGAGAATGATTGAATTTGAAATTTGATGCCATGGAAAACCTTTATCCCGTCCAGAAGAGAGAAGACAAGGAAAAATGTCTGGTCTAGCCCCATTCTTTCTATCGGAGAAGAAGATAAGATTAGAAGACACGATTCGACTTTGTCGTGTAGGAAAAAGGACCAGCGCGATTTTGTCCAAGGTATGCTTTCTCCTTTGTTTTAGTAGTGAACTCCATAAAGGGCAACTTTTACTATTGCATTGCGTAGAACATAAATATTGGTTTATGGCTAATCCATTAAAGACTTGCTAAATCCAACCATACTTTCTTTCTCTACACTCCTCCATTCTATTTTAGGTTCCTTCGGGGCAAAAGGTGTAGTCATCTAAAGGCTTTTGTGAGGTATTTTCCTCCTCTAATGGAACATTTGCATTGGAATAAGGAAGAAGGAGACAGAGTTGAGTTACTTCAGGGCAGAAAGAGAGCGAGGAAGAAAATAAATTAGGCGTAAGTAAAGTAACCAAGTACAAAGACATTACAACTTATCCCTCCGGACAAGAATGACCTCATTCACACCTAAACTGCGGTATGTGTGGAATGTGCGCACTATGCGACTGGATTTATTTTTAACGAATAAAAGTATCTCTTTCTGCCCAAGCATAGTCTTTCTTTAAATTGGTTACTTTTTTGCACTATCACACTTTGAGAGCCAGCTGCAGCATATTTTGCCAGACAGACTTTTAAAAAAAGGAAGGACAGTAGTGCAAGGAACTCTTGTCATGAAGGAGAAAGTAAAGTAGGTAGGATACTTTCTCCTGGTCCTGACTCACCTAAAAAAACCCAACCCTACCTCACGACACGACTTTCTCTTGGCCAAAGTTTGCCTCTTTTCTTTACACATATAAACTGCAGGAGGGGAGACAGAATAAAGATTGCTATTTTCTTTGAACATTTCTTTTCTTACCCATTTCTCCGCTGTCTCAATGGAAGGTGCGACCAAGTCCCATGTATCCCTCCTGGATCCATAAATTATGGAGAAGCAAGCTTTCTCCTCAGTCCCTCTAAAGTCCCTCTTCCTGGACTTTGCTCGCTTCTTTGCTTCTGATGCCTCGACTTTATTGAAAGTGTCTGTTTTCCATCCTTGGCGGATTTCAACAATGTCCCCGAGTTCAACTGCAACAAAACAATTGAATCCAAAATAGTGACTTAGAGAAGAAGGTCTCAATTTGTGGCCGCATGAGAGACATTTGGCTGTCTTCAATTATTAAGACTATAACTTCTCTTCTCAGGAGTTCATTACTTTTGAATAAAACATGCAAATGGTTTGTGTGTTTTAGACTTACTGTTGTGTTTCCCCTTTGGGAAACAAGGACTCTTGGAACTTGGCTCGTATCTCATATTCATGTCTTTCAAGTCCAAGGAAAATTTCCTCCGGAACCATTTCGAGGGTGAGCGGACCTTCCATAAATGACTCCCATCTTGGTTCAAGTCTTGTATGATTTCTTGAAACTCTTTAGAGTTCTCCAGTAGATCTGATGGTGTACAAAATATGGATGTTTTCCAGTTAGAAAATCTCATCTTTCCCAAAAATTGTTGAATCTTAAGACAATGCAACTACTCCAAAACCTCACTATCGACTGTCGCTTTCATTGAACTATGGATGGATTCTATATAGTATTCAGGATGTACAAGGTTAACCATATCCTCGTTAACTTGGAATGTGATAAGGATGAGGCTAGTTTTTTCTCGCAGAAGTTGAAGGGTGACGATTTGCTGCCAACAGCTACTTCTGGACAACAGGTCGCAGATTAATGAATATATAGCATTGATAGTGACTGGATACAAACAACTTTGTGTTGTTGATTGTGATTAAAGTGCAAAAGCCGCTGGGCTGGTTCAACCTACATTACATTTATATGCTACCAGATTCGCATTGTAAAGTTACTTCGTTTAACCTTGACATATGAGACATTGAGCAAAGGTGGGCATTGGGAATGCATGCAGCATGCAAAATCTGGCTGCACTAAAGAACAAACTGGTGAACGAATCGTACCGCAAGCTAAAAGCCTAAAAATCCTGCCCCGCCTGAAGCTAAAAAGCTATTTTAATAATCGGTATAAAACAAACTAGGCAAGAAAGAAAGAAAGAAAGAAGGGGAGGATTTTTGCGAAATTTATTGTAGTTTTTTTTGCACAGCTAGCATAGCATGAGATATATATTTGACACGACAATTTTACGAGGCTTGATTTGGGGGTATAAATAAACAAGTCAGGCACCAGTTTATTGTTCCAGTTTGCAACTTGAACTTTCACGCAAAAACTAAATTGCCCAATATTTTTTTTATAGAAACTGCAATAGCTAATTT
>JAQIWU010000190.1:0-33230 GCA_034696445.1 Isotomiella minor
AGCAGTGGGGGTGAAGATGGTGACGATCGGGATGAGGAAGATATGGTTAGTCTAGTTTTCTTTTTAAATTGTACAGTATGATGATGAAATTGTTGTCATAGGATCAGGACGACTCATCAAATTGTGGGAGTGCCTCCGTCCGTACTGTCAGCAGTAATACGGCGACGAGCAGGTCAAACACGCCTTTGAGCCATCAGGGTGGAAAGTTCAAGAAGTCCGGTGGGAATGGAGGGGGTGGTAGGAAGAGGAAGAGGGTGACAGGAAGGTCCCCTGCTTATGGCAAAGGAAAGGCTGCACCCAAAGGAAAATATTCTTATGTGTAAGCTTTCAATTGATTGGAGTTGGATGTTGTTACAAACGTTGATATTTTTTGTAGTTGTCACGCCAGGGAGGACCATGGCCAGCCTATTTTTGGGTGTCAATTCCATTTGAACCTTAAAAGTGACCAGCCAGCAATTCTTGCGACTGTGGGAAGTAAGCGTGTGTCGATTTACGAGTGTCATACAGATGGATCACAGCCTGGACTGAAACTTGTTCAGGTTTTTGAAGATCCCGACGTAAGTTTAAAATTAAAATGTAAAACATTGGTTGTTATGGCACTTTGTAAAATGGTGTCATTTCATTTGTTAATTTAAGCCGGAGGAAAACTTTTACACTTGCGCATGGACGGATGACGAAAATGAAAAACCACTGTTGGCTGCTGCTGGATCAAGAGGCATCATCAGAATATTTTCCCCAGCCCAAGGAGCATGCATTAAACACTATTTGGGACATGGTCATGCTATTAATGACCTCATGTTTCATCCTAAAGATCCAAATCTTCTGCTCTCCGCTTCAAAAGTATGTCTTCACTAACTAATTATTTAACTGATTTAGTAATTCCTGTACTTTATTTTAGGATCATTCACTTCGATTATGGAATATTAAGACCGATTATTGCGTAGCAATTTTTGGTGGAGTTGAAGGACATCGGGATGAAGTACTTGCAGCAGATATAGATATCACTGGGTCACGACTTGTGTCGTGTGGAATGGATCATTCATTAAAAGTTTGGAAACTTAAAAAGACAGAAATTGAGGATGCCATCAAACTGTCCTACACATATAATCCTAAAAGCTGCAAGTATGTACAGTACATGCATAGTTACTTTTTTATTTCCATGAACTTAAAACTTAACTTAATTTAAATTCCAGACCATTTCCAACAATGAAACAAAACTTTCCAGACTTCTCAACGCGAGACATTCACAGAAACTACGTAGATTGCTGCAAGTGGTTTGGAAATTTTATTTTTTCCAAGGTAAAGACAAAATCAATTTCATATTGTGTCGTTCATTCAGCTTTTGTTTTTTGACAGTCATGTGAGGATCAGATTGTCTGTTGGAAGCCTGGAAAGACATTCCAAACGTGGGATGAAGTGCACTTGAATACAAATGAAGCCTCGTAAGTGATTTCCCATGGCAACTGAACTGCACTCATTTGACATAATTTTTGTTTACACAGGATAATAACCCGTCTGGACATAAAAGACTGTGACATTTGGTTCATTCGTTTTTCCTTTGATTTTTGGAAGAAGACAATGGCTTTGGGGAACAAAAGTGGGAAAACCTATATCTACGATGTGGGAGTTGTTGAACCAAGCTTGATTCGAGCGAGTGTTCTCTCTCATCCCAAGTGTGTTCATGCTGTCCGACAAACAGCACTATCTAAAGATGGATCCATCTTAATTTGCGTTTGCGATGATGCCACTGTTTGGCGTTGGGATGTGAACAAGGACCACAACAGTATGGAGCATTAGTTTGATTTGATTCATTTCATTTTTCTTCAGTTGTTACCTTTTTTAGCATGATTTTGTTACCATTTGTAGTCCATAAGACTATGAATTGTTTTCGCTTGTGTTTATTCTGAATTAATTTATGTTGTGTTTGCATGTTGTATTTTATAAAAATAGTAACTTTCTCATAGTGCCTCAAGTGCATTTTATATCATAAAATCAAGTAGTTTATTTTACGAATGGAGACTGAAAACTTCCTTCAATTTTAATTACCAAACTTTTTCTTACCTTGAATGACGGTTCATAATGTAGACTACGGTCTCCTATTTTCTTAAGACTATGATGGGAGGTTTTGCGATTTGATCGTGATTTATAATCGACCAACCTTATTTTATGATGAACTGATAATAAAGAAATCGTGTTTACCTTATGTAAGTGAAGTGCCGTTGTGGTTTAGGTCATTACTTGTAATTTTATCACAAGAGCTCAGGAGTGTGACCTTGGGTGTGGTAAACTTTCTCTCCTCAGTCCTTGAAATAGGTATCTCAGTCAGTGGAGTGGTAAAGTTACGTCAGTGCACAGTAGGCTTAGGGCTATGGAGCTTTGAACTTGGTGATTATTTATAGCAGTTAGCAAAGCAAAGATCCCGAAATAACATGAAGAATAAGGAAGTTAGCGTAGGATGAGACAGGTACTTCCGTTTTTACCTACATGCTACACTGCACTCGACAACAGTTATTTTGAGACATGCCTTGGCCTTCCTGTATGGAACTGGAAGTTTCAAGGTCTGCTTTTACAATGAATAACAGCAATCCTTATCCTTTCTCCAAGTCCAGTTCAGCAGGACAAGGACTTCTACAATCAGTCATCCTTAGCAAGGGCTAACTTATAAAAGGGTTCTGCTCCATGATCTTGACGCTTTAGTTTGTTAAGAGTCAAGACTCAAACAGGTCAAAATGAGACAGGTAAGTTGAACCGAAGCTACGAATTTTCTATAAAATAACAAAACATCTAATTTGAGGCATTTTGTTCTTACAGCAAACAGTATTCACCCTTACTTTAGTCACTCTCGGGACCCTGGCCACCGTTATCGCCAGGCCAAGCCCCAGGGCACAGTATGGCATTCCTGACGATGACGACGATGACTTTACGTTGGGTAGTTTCAACTCTAGAAGCAGTTCGTCTGCCGGAAGAAATCCTCGCATCCTTCTTGTCACACCCGTCTCATCTTCCCCGTCTGGGTCTGGATCCACCTCCTCCTTCTCCCCCTCCTCAACAGCATTCACTACTTCTTCGGGCTCCTTATCAAGTGGCCTTCGTGCTGGGAAGTCTCTCAAAATTCGAATGGACGGAAGTGGACGATGGAGTCAAGACGAAATGATGATGTCAGGGTCGAAGCAAAGCAAAGTCAGAGTCCCCGTTCCCCCACCCAGCTTTGATTCCGAAGAGTATGAAGAAGAAGAGGAGGATGAAGAGCCGCAAATCATGCTTATCAAAGTGAATAAGAATGGAAAACCCATTTCTTCCACGCCCATGGGTAGCCGGTCCAGCGTCATGTCATCCTCATCCTCTGGTCGCTCTCAACCATCATCCAAGTCGTCCAAACCAAGCATGAATAATAATCAAATGACACTTTCAAACAAAAAGACAACCCCAAAACCCTACACGCCAATCACGCACTTCCTCCTCGAACAAGGACACGACTCCTACAATGTCGAGTAAGTTCTGCCACTAAAACCTTCCTATCTCTATGAGTCATTATGTCATTCGCAATTGCAGAGCCAGCTCTGATGGCATGAGCATGTCAAGGGAGGGTGAATTGAAGGTGACCGAAGATGGAGTGATTAGCGTGATGAAGGGGTCTTATTCTTACATTGGTGATGATGGAAAAACCTACGAAGTCGACTGGACTGCCGATGGTACATTAATCTTTTCATATTGGTCTCAATTTTTATTAATAACCTTATAATTCTTTACAGAAAGAGGATTCCATCCGTCTGGAGCTCATCTCAACCCCTCTGCGCTATAAACATAGTACTTTTTGACTTAGGAACGATTGAATTGTACAAACTTGTATAAAAATAAAAATAAGTCTCACAATGCCTCATATGTAAAAAAGAGTAAAAGCCGAAGTCAATATAGTTCCACTAATTATTGGCATATTGCACAAGTTAAGTCCCCCGTTCATGTCATGACATAATGAATTGAAAAGTTAGAATTGCAATTTCAGTAATTTTAATGTTTTAACTTTACATATTTTCACTTTCGCTTCATCCTTACATCCGCCTATGAAAACATAAAGACAGAACGCTCGACCACACTTATCGTCGTAATAGAGAACAATTGGTCAGTCAGACACCACAATAAACATGGCTCTCCTACTCCTTCTACCTTTGTTGGCCACAGCTGTCTTATCTTACCCCACATCGCCACCCATCGACCATGTCACAGAAGCTGCTACATTTCCACTTGAAGAAAACAACGATAGTCATCATCACAACCACAATTACAATCCATCTCCATCATCTTCCAATGAATCTCACATCTCCCCTGAACCCACAACGACACCATCATCATCGACGTCGAAGATATCTTTGCACCACACCCTGATCCTCCTGCTGGATCAAACCATAGAGGAAATCGACGGCATCATGGGCAACTCCACGAATGCAGGTCGCACTGGTGACGTGTTAGCTTTCAAAAGGGTGGAGGGGATCCTGCGGAACGTTAGAACCTTCCTAACCCATCGAAGGCAAGAGTCAATCCCTCCGGAAGTTTATTCCAATCTGCAAAGCGAAATTAGAAGGATCCACGACTATCTTCGTGAAGAAGAACGACAATCAGACCCCCAAGGTGTCTCAAATAGGAAAGCAAAGTCATTCCCACCTCCAGGGGCAGTCGTACAGAATATCATGCAGTTCTCCGCTCGTGTGGGCCAAGGGCTTCGTTCCACTCTGGAGGATGCAGAGTCCATGTTGACCAACTCTTTTAACCAAGTTCAAAATCAAATTCAGCAACTCATTGGAGGAGCTACGCGATACTTCAACCCATCTGGAGGACCAGCACAAAAGGTGGGAAAGTTTTCTAAAAATGGTCACTTTAATCCGGGTCCCTCAAGTCTCATACCGACTGCTGTCATCAACAATTAAAGGGTCACAAAACGCTGTAAATTATACGAATAAAATGTTTATTTTTTTTACATCCCGTCGAATCAAAGTTAGTAACAAGAGAATGCTCATATCAAATCAAATTAGCGTTAACCTAATTAGACTATTAGAACCGCGTTGATACACCCATCATTTTCCGGATGATTCGTGACTTGCGCATACTTCCCCCACACGACCTTCCCACTTTGTGTGACCAACCCCAACTCACTAACATTGACTTCGATGACGGTGGCTTTAGTGATGACGCCCAAGCTTGTGTACATGGAGGAGCTGGGATTCTTCTTGACCCCGATGATGGGGAGGTGGAATGTCGTCTTGAGTTCTGGGTGAGTGACGTGAGCCATTTTAAACCTGAGACCCATGGGTCGAATGAACCTCTCGAACTTTGGAGGCTTCCGTGTGAACCCTTCCCCGACAAAGGTACATTTCGTGACCACCCTCTTCCACGCCTTCCTCTTCGTCTTGCCCGTTCGGAGGACTCGGAACACTTCCGCCTCAGACTGAGCCCTCACCTTGGGTATGGGGACGTCCCACTTCCCTGCCTTCTCTTTCCTCTTCTGTTTGATTTGATTCGAGAGGATCTTTGACCTTTGCTGTGTCTCACGGTCGAGGAGGTACGCTGGAAGAGCTCCATCCTGCATCTCCTTCTCCTGAGGCTTTGTCTTGGACATCTTCTCCTCATGCGCCTTGATCGTCTTCTTCATTTGGATCTTTTCATTGTGACGCTGCTTGTTGTAGAGTTTAGCTCGGAGGCCTCGAAGGGTCTGTGACTTCTTGGCAATCGTATGAGCCGCCCTCGCCTCCTTCTTCCGCTTCCTCTCCTCATAATCCAGACGACGACCGTAGCGCTTCCGGTGTAACTCGATGTGCTCGTTTTGTGGCATGGTGGTGGTGGTGGTCCCTCAATTTAATCTATAAAAAAAAAGGAGGAAAAGTTGAAAGGATGTCTTTTGGACGGATGAGGTTTTGAAGATACTTACCGTTCTCTAATTCCCTCCTTGCCTTCTTTATCCTTGTCAAATAAACCCCACTTTTGAAAATTAATTTCTTCAAGAAATTAATTAACAAAACTGCACGACTGCTGCTAAAAGTGGATTTAAACCAGCCGACCACATGCACGATATGAAGTAGCGCTACACAAAGAAGACATTGGGGCAGAGTGATTTAGGCATAGCCTTGAGTCTTTGTCTCTACATGGTTGATTTGATTGCATGAAACAATGAAACAACAATGCTCAAAAACTTTAGTTTCAATTTTATTGTTAAAAAATATCCATTGTGGAGTAAAATAATTTCGTCCTTTTGTTATTACATGTTAAAGACAACGTGACTTACAACTAATTAAAAATGGCTATGAGGTTAATTTTTTGGCACCTTTCCTTTCGTTGGTATCTCATGTTTGGGTTGGGTTAGGTAACTTGGTTAGGTTGACATTGACATTGATTAGATATTGATATTATTGATACACCTATTTCTAGTGTTATTAAATTATTTGCTAATAAACAAAAGTGACATTGGCACACTTTACTTTTAAAAAATTACATTTGTCACCCAAACGTTTATGCTTTCGGAGGGTTCAAGTGTCGCATTTGCATATTTGCTCGGTGTTTTTTTGTACAATTAGTCAGCTTGTAACGTATCACGTACTGACTGGCTATTTAAAAAAGTAAGTACTAATAAAATTGTTAGTCTGAAGATATTAACTAAAACATGTTTCCCATTATTCCGACTACAAATCTGTGGAAGATAGGTGGTGATCTAAAGTAGACTTGGTATGAGGCAGAGGCTGATGAGATGAAGCTGTTGGCGATGACCCTGAAGAGGCCATTGATGGTGGGGACTCGGGGTCTATTCCCAATGTTTTCCGGTGTTTCGCAATTGCTTTCCAAACTCTCAGCTCAACTCCACCCCTGCGCAGAAAATATCAACACGTTAAATAATATTACATTTTGGAAGTATGTTTTACTCACTTTAGCTTTAGGTTCTTGATGTCTTCTCTGGTGACATAATGCATAACGTCGTCGTATGTGTATTCCTCTTGCAGAAACTAAAAAAGTACATAAAACATTAATTTTTAAGCTTCGTGAAGATACATACTTTACGGAGTTGTAGAGAATACCTTTTCAATGGACATTCGATCAAGGTGTAATTCCGACAAGTACTCTATTAATCTCGGGTCACGAACGTTGAGTGGTAATTGAGCTGCATTGTGCTGGTGACAACACGACGTTCCTGCACCAACTGCTCCAGTTCCAACACCCGCAACCCCTGACATTCCCTCCATCCCAACACTTCCGCTAACGCCTCCCATTCCGTCAGAATGCATCATCATGTCCCCCATGGCTCCTCCCGGTTGGGACGTCAAGTCATCCTCGGAGTTGATTGTGTGATGCGAACTGAAGCCGGTCTCCGACGAGCGAATGATTGTCGGTGGGGTTAACGTGATTATCTGACCAAACACTCGCATCTGCTGAGTTGTTTGAGTGAGGAGTTGCAAGTGTAACTTCTGTTCATCCAAACTGGTCCGAAGAAGATGGTGATAAGACTTTTGAGCTTCCAAAAGATCGCTCAAGAGTCTGTCATTCTCAATCCTCAAATTATCCAACTGCTCTTGATATTCTGAGTGAATTTTTGAGGAAAAGTCCAAAGCCTTATGAGATTTCATTGAGTTGACAGTGGAGACCCCCGAAGTTGACCCAATTCCATCGGATCCACCACCTTCACGACTGTTGTCTCTTCCAGGCTCTGCAACAACACAATTGGCGATTACATTGTACCTATGAATGGCGTACCGTGTACAACGGAAATAACGTACCTGGGGATAAAATATGGATTGCGGTTTGAATGGCAGAGCTTGTCAAAGCATCCAGAGCAAACATCCAATGCGGCTTGATGTTATGGGAGCGTAGAGCACTATTGACAGCATCACGAAACAGAAAAACTGCCAAATTGACCTGATTGATTCCCACTGTGTCCATGTTTAATTCATGCTTCATTGCACCAAGGGTCTCCTCTAGTTTCCTCCTGTCGTTGTCCTCTATAAACTCCTTTAGCGCGTGGAGTAGCCGGACAATATGCTCCTATTCATTCAATCCATTAATTCAGTTCCTACAGAACAAGTTACATGAACGCTTACCTTCTTGAGAATCGGTCCCTCCACATCCCTCTCGTAATTCCTCGTCCACACGTCCACAATCTTCTTTTCGTCTTGAGTGAGAACTTTTGTGAGTGTGGTTCGTCGTTGGGATTCCTTTTTGAGAAGGTAAAAGTTGTCCTGCTCTCCCAACCCGTCAATGTTTGGACTATTCTTAGAAAGCTCCGTATCTGGTGAGATTGGGACCATCTGACCATTTGAACCCCTTCTGCCACCAGTAGTCTCGTCGTACTCCGATATGTTAGTGCTTGTACTGCAAAGAAATATAACCAAGAAGCGTCAAATATGACTCAAAATCTCTTGAGCGTCTAGTGCAGTGACCACTAACCTAGTGAAAGAGATGGCTGAATCAGAAGAAAAGTATGGAGAAGAGTCACCTCCCCCTCCACTTCCACTTCCGCTTCCGCTACTACCCGCACCCACAGTGTTAGATGGACTTTTCTTACTGGGCGAACTATCAATACAGAGAAAAGCATAAATATATAACTTCGTAGCGATTGAAGATTGAACGAAAGAAATGAGTATATTAATTAAGTGCTTTGTTTTAGCATTACGACTATTTTGTACTAAACAAAAGTTAAGAGCACGCTAATGACCACAAAACCGCACTTCTCCTACCAAAATGCACATAATGTCCAAACTCAAAATTATAATGCATACAAAGCAAACAAAGGCAGGACTATTTGAAGAACTAATTTTGTACAAGCAGAGCTACTACTGTGAGTTATTAGCTAGAGTAGTAATGACACGCACCATTCTTCATTTGATAATGCTTGCCTTCTGGCTTTGTCTGCAGCTATGACCCTGTCAGCAGGAACGGATATGCTACGGGCAAAGTCTTGAGTCGCAGTTGCTCGTATGTTCTTCTTCCGACCGGACCTAAGAAAAGAACAGCATTTTTATTAAGAATGAAAAGTAATTGAAAGAAATCTAGAAGGAAAACTAACTCAGTTAAGAAGGGATCGTCCAGTAAAGCAGCGGCAGTGGCTCTTTTATCTGGATCCGGCTCAAAGCATCTGAGGATGAAATTCTTGGCTCGTTCACTCATTTCACTGGGTATTTGTGGATGCATTTTGTAAAATCCAACTTTGAACATGGCAGCCTCGGGAGATCCAAGTTCAATGAATGGAGGCTTCCCAGTTGCCATTTCCACAATTGTGCATCCCAAAGACCAAATATCAGCCGGGGCTCCGTATCCTCTCTGTCCCTTGTCAATGACTTCGGGTGCCATGTATTGGAGTGTGCCAGCAAACGTTTTTGTCAAATGAGACAGACCGGCCAGTCGCTTGCTGGTACCGAAGTCGGATATTTTGACAACTCCACTGTAGGTGTTGACCAGCACGTTGTCACCTTTGATGTCCCTGTGCACAATCTTTTGATCGTGCAGGTACTTGAGCCCTTCTAAAATCTGCTTGGTGTAGTAAGCAATTGTAGACTCACTCCCTTTGAGTGGTCCCCATTTGGATCGCAAAAGGGCACTCAAACTCCCTCCAGGCACCTGTTCCATAAGGATCTTGAAGATACTGTCCTCACTCACGGATCCCAAATACTGGACAATGTTTCGATGTCTGAGTTGAGAGTGGAGCCTGATTTCCTCATGAAGTGGTTGGACTTCGCCCAGGTTTTTCTCTGGGATTTCTTTGACAGCTATTCTGACTTGAGTGTTAAGATCTCTTGCTGCATAGACCACGCCATACGTCCCTTTTCCTAACACAACCTTCTTCCCTTGATCATCCAACTCGTACTCGTAGCGTATCTGTTCTTCGGGAATGGTAGAGTCCAGATCTGTAAATCTGTCGGCTTGGTCAGCAGTCAGTTTCAGCACCAGGTTGTAAAAGTGCTCTCGGTACAGAGTATTAGGGAAGAACATGTGGAAGTCGTCAGAATTCTCGTGCACATAAAGAAAGACGCATCTATCATCTCGTTTGTATAAACTGAAAAGATATTGAAAGCCTTGATAATTTTGTACTCTTTAATGTACCACGACGAAGAGCATACCTGACTGATTTGATCATATCCGCAGTGAACAGCCAATCATGCCTCTGTTTGCATTTCGACTTGCTGAGGCATTTTAAGCAAATATTTGTAATGCTCAAAGATTTTTGTTCAGCACCCAGATTGAGGATTACATAACTTGGCATGAAGACCCGTGATGGTTCCAGGATTAAAATCTATGATTAAACAAAGAATAAACGTGATATACTTACAGCTTAATGTAAAGGATCATTGACTCACTGGAATTCTGATGTCCTCTCCAATCTCACTCTTGGTAGCTTCTACAAAGTACTCTAACCAAAATGAAAAGACCATTTCTTCAGGCGTCTCCTGTGCATCTTGCTTTCTGAACTGTTTGATGAGAGTAATGTTCCCAATAGTTGATTGAAGGTACCAATTTGGGGGTTCAAGTTTGAACATGCATTCCGCAGCTTGCAACGCTTTGCCGTAATTTTTGGCCAGTACACTTATCTCAAAGAAAGTTGCCACGTCCCAATACGTCAAAGATGCTAGGCTGCCTTTCTTACCAATCAGATTGTTTAGTACCATCCCTAAGCAAAAGAAGGGACCATTATTGTACTTCAATTTCAATGCTAAAACTTATCAGCGTACCAATGTGCTGCAGTTCTTCGCTTTCCGAAAACTCCTTCCCACTCACAACCAAAAGTGTGGCCAAGTTGATTCCAGCATATTCATTTGGCTGTACCTCAAATCCTTTACGATACCAGTGAATGGCATGATCCAAACTCTCCATGTCAGTATAGCTGGATTCAACGAACTGATCTTTGTATACCCGACCACAGAGACAGACAAGGTCCGGAACGTGATTCTCCTTTTTCTCCAAGGCCTTCGTGATTACTTGTAACGCCTTCTCTCTATCCCCTTCCTTGTTCCGCCTGTTCAGGGCGAATGCGTAGAGAAACTTGATGGAGGGCGTGTTGATGCAGTTTTTGTAATTATGGATGGATTTCAGAAATTCCAAATTGTCAACAAGGTTGACCATGGCGTCGTAGTCTTGTATATCTCTGAATGATACTAACATATTATGCACAACTTCTCCAGAGATAACATTGGGGTCATCTAATCGCTTTTTCATGGCATGCAATGCTTTGGAAAGCTCCTTTCCTGAAAACGTCTCTCTTGTTTTACGCAGATCCGAGAGGAACTTTTCCTTTATGTGAGCTTTGGACTGAATTTCCACGTCTTGTAGAAGCCTTCTTATTTTGTGAGCCAGAGGCATTTTCGTCTCTACTCCAGTTTCTTCGACGCTGTTTGAAATGATGGTGGTGGGCATTGTGACCACGCAGGAGCCACAGTCAAGGGTCCGATAGGTCACAACAGGGTAATTTGTACAGGACAACTGCAAAAGCCAAGGTTCAATTTATGAATACTCCGACTTTGCAATTTGTTACCTTGAGTGGCATCGCAATTTCCGTTTCATAGTCATTGTACGTAAGTATGTTCTCCTTCATCCCGAAGCTCTCCCGGACCCCCAAATGGTAAAACAGTGTGTTCTTTTGAATATCAATGGATAAGTCTATGAGGGCGATGTCTGCATTGTACATCTGCGTAATCAATTAAATTCATATAGACACCAACACCTGCACACGAATAAAGGATAAAACTCACCTTTTCCAAGACGTTTGCCTCCCCAAAGTCCAGCTTCTCAAACTGGACATGGTAGCAATTGGCGTTTAGCGCAGAGCAGACATTTTTGACATCTTCAAAAGCCGTCCTCCTCTGAGCCAAGTGCAGGGGGTTTTGTAGGTCAATGACAAAGGCCACATCCACCTTTGGCCTTTGACTCCCAGCGACTATCTGTGTCGTCCCTGAATGATCACTCTTAGACCCAATGGAGTCTGTAGATGTTTTGTTTTCTGGAATCTCCAACTCTGTCGTACCTCCACCACTAGAACCACCACCACCACTCCCTCCCCCAGCCATCCCTTTAGAGTTATTATTATTGTTGGCGTTTGGGACTTTGCCAGTGCAGAAGGACTGGCTCCTATTGAGGTTTTTGTCCTGCTCCGTTTGCATGAAGGCTGTGACGCTGGCGCTCTTCCGGGCACCACCACTGATGATGAGTCCACCAACGCCAAGGACGACGCCACCCGCGCAGCTACTCCGACTCCGACTTATCCCCGCCGTTTTGACTGCCTTTTCCGATTAGAACCTACAAAAAAGCAATCCGTGAATGAATTGTGTGAAATTAGTAACAATCCAAATCATTCAATCGCATTATTAGTATGAAACAAAACTCACGCATTTTGAAACCATTTTGTTATTTCAACATGCACAAAGTATAAAGGAATCCAAACCAAAACTAAAGAAATGAAAAGGGATTGTCAAAATGAAATCACGTCTCGTCACACTTGAACTACCTAAACAAAGAAAATATTGAAGTGTTTTGGACACTTCTGTTTTGTGGACAATGGACACTTTTAGGTTTCACCTCTATGCAAATATAACGAAATCCCAAAAAAATGTAAAACTTATGAAAATGAACACAGTTAAAAAGAAGGTGATGATTTGATTAAATCAGATGGATTGTATGTCGACATTGACTTTGACTAGCAGGTTGAACTTTTAACTATATATCGAATCATGTAGTATTGCATTGCATACATACACGATGCGAGTATGCATGCAACCTTGAAAGCTTTTTTACTATGCATACATTTACATGTCCTTTTTTAACTTTTCACAAGAAATGAGAATGACTCACTCCTCACCATCTTGCTAAAAAGAGGATTGTCATCTCATCATTATCATACACTTGGCACATTTGATGGAACAATAATTTTTTAATTAGATGGAAGGAAGGTAAGCTAGCCAAGTCTCACACTGCCCCATACGCTTAAAAGCTTTCGTTCGTTCATTCAATGGCCTTTCAATTGCAAGTGGTTCATCTTCATAGAGAAAGATAGAATTTGCGTCAAGTCAGGATAGTAGAGGTCATGTCATGTCACGCAAAGTCACGGAAGTTGATATATGAGCAAGCATAAAGTACAACGTGGCATACAAAGGATATACGTATTGAGCTGAACATTCAGAAAGCGTTGTCGCATTGTGCCCCGTAATTTTGGAATGCTTCTGGCTTCTTTGTTTTATTTCGTAATTTAATGATTTTCTCTTGTGAATCAATAGTTTTTTTACTTTACCAGATATCCATTGTTCACAATAGTCAAACGTTTGAGTAGCTTCTAATTTCATATGATTAATTATTTGATAATCTTGTTCTAGGCTCTAGCGGGGGTATTGGATGACCAGGGACCGTCCCTCCTGCTCAACACGGACTGCGTCCACCCGGCCAAAGAGTGAGACGGATACAATGACCAAACGATGATAATTTCCATTTCCAACGCGGACCCGAACCTCTCGCCCCTCGATCTTGGACGACTGGAGCACCTCTGTCCATCCAAGTCGGAGTCTGATTTCCATCATCTTCTTTCGCATGATAATGGCTCCCTTCAACCCACTTGTTTGGATCTTGATATCCTTATTTATGGTCATGTCTCCGTTGACGGGCAGGACGGCGTTCGCATTTGCTATGTACCTTTATATTTCATGAAGGGAGGAAATTGACATGTGTGAGGCCCTGCTATTTCTTAAGCGCTTACTCCCATGGGTGGTAACCTCCTTCCTCCGTCGTTGGACATGAGAGGCCAGAGGATCTGAACCAGGAGAGCCATGGCGGCTTGATTTGGCTAGAGTTGCAAAGGGTGGAGCGGAACTTCTCAAAAATCATAGACGGGATTAGAACCCCTTCCTCCTTTGGGACTTGGCTGGTTACGCAGGACAAGGTCGCGTCCTCCTCCTTTCGAACGAAACATTCGAGGTCCACTTTGTCATTATTCCTCATCGTCCACAGCGTCCCGTTCTCCAAAGCCCTGGTTGTCTCCTGGCTCAAGCAGCCACGGGTCATGGTGAGGGACCCTCTGGAGAAAGAAAACTTGGCCTCACATTTCCACTGACTGGCTGTATATGGAATAAGGAGAAGGACAATGTATATGCACCTTTATGGTCACTTAAGTATGCCTTACTGCAGTTTCCTCCGTCCTTCTGGATGGCCATGCGTCCTCCCCAAGCGTCGATGGAGTCGTACTTTGCCGTCCCCACGTCACAAGTCCCTAAAAGACCCAAATACCATGATTGAACTCAAGTCTAAAAGGAATGATCGAATAGACTTACATTCGCCTGCTCTCAAATTTTGGATGGTCCAAACCAAAAGCCAAGCTAAACCAACTGCAACAAGACTGAAAGGGTCTCTCATTTTTTAAGGTTGACGAGAAGAGACTTTATATGACGTAACTGAAAGAAGAAGGAATTGATTTCTGATGGATGGTAATGATTTTGTCTCCGTAGTTTCTGCCACGTAGAACGGCTAAACGTATCCTTGGAAACGAATGTGTCCAGAAGAATGCAAAAAAACTGCTTTTAAAATCCATCATATTTATGCTTTTATTTATGAAGCGATTCTTTTTGCATGTCCAGTTCAAATTATCTTTTGCCACAAACAAGGATAAAACAATAATGGGAGTCGAGAAATCAAAGACGACATCGTGGATCTGGTGGGGCAGTGGCGTGGTCATTATTCTGTGTCTTCTGGCCACGCTTTATCTTGTTCAGACTAATACGAAGGTTCCTCATTTCACTCCTGGTGGCGAAAGCAACTCTTGTCTTCACAGTACGCTAATTAAGTTAGACGACTCCTTTAATGCGCTGCTCATTATATACTTTTTCTTTCATAGGGACAAAATTCGTTCAAGACAATCTGGAGGTTATGAACGCAACCGACCCCCGTCTTATCGAGTACGTGCGGACGCGCTACCTCAGTCCCCCAGCAAAGAGGGAGGTGCCCTATGTCTTCAGCAACCCTAACACTGACAAGTCCACCAAGTTCAGCAAGTGGGTGCGTCGGTTCCTGAAGGACCAGAAGAACGGCGTCTTTCTGGAAGCGGGTGCAATTGATGGAGAGCGTGGCTCCCACTCTCTGGACCTAGAAATGAACCTGGGCTGGACTGGTCTCCTCATTGAATGCAACCCATCCCTCGTCCCTTATCTAAGGACCAAACAGAGGAAGGCTTGGGTAGCTGGCGTCTGCATCTCGACCTCTGGGCACCCTGGAGTTGCTAACTTCTCCGTGCCTCCGGAATGGAAGGACAGTGGGCGGGTTGGGGCCCCTTGGAACCTCAAAATCGGTGGGACCTTACTCAATTGGACACACTTCAACGCGGAGACAGTCCCTCTCTACAGTCTCATCAAAGCTGCAGGGATTGAGGAGATAGACTACTTCAGCTTTGACGTGGAGGGTGCCGAGCTCCAGGTTTTCCTGACTTTCCCCTTTGACTTGGTCACAATCAAGGTACTTTCAATATAACTTTGACAAGGTTCATCGTTAATTTTATGTCTTGTGTTTTATCAATAGCTTATGATCGTCGAAGTCTTTTTCCTTGATTCAACCCAGCGGAATGAACTTGAAGTCTTTCTTCATTCCAAGGGATTCTACACCGTTGAGAAAATTGAGGGAGACTATTTTTTTGCAAACTCAAAACATCACTCGAAAAATAATTAGGAAATCATGTTAGACTATCTAGATCATCTTGTAACACGCTTATTCCTGTTTGTTTTATGGAATTAAAAGCATTTCTGTATACATTCCTCAATACTTGATCTACGATTGATTTTTGGGGCGTTGTGAGACAAGCACGCTATTCCACTTCACTTCCAACAAAGAATTGTCCAAAGTAATACAATCCAATTAAAGCATTTACTAGTCAATTTATTTAGCAAATGTTCAAGCTAAAAGTCTACAGTTATTATTTCAGTCCAAAGTGAAGTACAAAAAATAACAAAAATGTTGAAAGGTTTTTCATATTTGTTTCAAACTAGTATACTTCGAGTTGGATGAAATTACCACGCAGCCAAACCGTTCCAAGCTGGAACAGCACCATTCCAGGCTGGGATGGCAGCGGCGTTCCATGCAGGGACAGCACCATTCCAGGCTGGGACGGCAGCATTCCAGGCTGGGACACCATGAAGGGCTGAGACTGGAGCTGCAATAGCTGGAGCAGCAATGGCAGCGGTCCTCAAAACTGGAGCCTGAATAGAAAAAGTCTCAACTTGGAAAGGGTTTTTACATTTTTGGTTTATCGCTATCTTACGGGAGCAGCAACAACGGGGGCTTGGTGAACAACGGTTTGGTGGACAACAGGTTGAATGGTCTTAACCACTGGGGCGGTTTGGACGACGGTAGGGACGGACCTGTAGCGGATCTCTGGTTGATCAACAACGACGGGTTGTTTCACAATGGTGGTCTCTGGAGCATTGTAGGTGACCCTGCCCACCAAAGGGGCGCCCAAGACTGGTCCAGTAGCAAAGCTGGGAGCAGCATTGAGAAGCACACCACCCTGTGCGGAGGCGACGAAGGCAACAACCAAAACCTAATAATTAACAATATTTAAAGACACCTTTCACACACAATTTGATGAATTACGTACAAGCTTGAACATTTTGAATGATGATGACCGAGTTGAGGACAAGGACTAAAGGTAAGAAATTCCAGGCAAAACCTATTTATACCAGTAATCTTCGCCACGTAAGGTCTTCTTTTTGTGAGAACTCCACCTCTAAATCAATCGTCTCGTCTTTTACGTATGCGAATTGGGTGCAATAATCACGAGACATTTCGTAAGTCGAAAACCATTGGGTCATCCACAATGTAATCATCCTGGAGCATCATTGTTGAGTAGCGTCACTAAATGCTACAACAATGATTCTTGCAATCAAAGGTGAGAGAAATGAATTTAAGAAATAAAAAATCTTGAACAGTTTTGTTAATGGTAGATTGGACAGGAATGCGGAATTCTTATATCAAACACATAGCAAGCATCGTTCACTCCACTCATCATCAACGATTGTGACTTTTGCAAGGTGCGTATTTCTTTCCAGTTGCAAAAAACTTTTACTTGACTTGATCACACTACCACGATTTTACCAATTAAGGCATCACACCATTGATGGCTTGAAGTCTTCAGCCTGGACACTAATTTCTAATTGAATGAGCATGCATGGATGAGAGGATCAGTTTGCTATCTTCACCACGCCCGAGAACAATGAAATTAAAAATGTATAGTTATAGTGAGAGATGAGCATAAAGAAATCCAATAATGAAATGAAAAGAGAAGACATGCTTTAATTCAAGGTCGACAGTTAAATTAGTGGTTGTGCACTGACTGAATTTATTTTCTTTATCTAAATCAAATATACCAGAAGCATATTAATTAGCCATATAAGATGCCTCTTTACTTTACAACTCCACAAGCGACATTTCGTAGTTAATCCCCGCACTTTCCACTACCTCTCTTTTGGCAAATATATTCGGACATGGATAAGAAGGCTTTGATGTTCTTTGAGTGTCGATGACTTTACAAACAAACTGCAATCTTTTTTGCACTATTTGCATTTCCTATACCTTATGTGATTCATACCCGTATGTCACATAAGGTAAAAAAAATACTGATAAATGACTCAATGTCAGATAAGTTTTTCGTCGTTGGTCAACAAAAATACGATTGAATTGCTCATCTCGTTTTCCACGTAAAAGCTTATCAACACAACTCGCATGTCATTTTCGGCATAGTTTGATAATCTGGACAGCTTTTGTGACGATTCTACATAAGGATTTATACTTATTCAATTAATCTAGTGACCACAAGTCTTGCCAATTTGTGAAAGAAATTATCAATTAACGTAAAAAGATGAATGGGGCACATTGAGACAAGACCACCGTTGCTCTTCTCCTTCATGCTCTGCTAACTGACAGCTCTTCAAACAGCAGAAAAAAAATTGTGAGTGCAAAAAATCACTCCAAATCAAATCAAAACACAGAAAAATTAGAAACTTTGAACTTTCATAATTCCTTTTTTTGTGCAAAATTAATTTTAACTTTTCACCTTCAAACAAAAGATTTGTATAGACATTCGCTTACTTTTTATTGGTAAACTAAAAGTTCACAACTGGACGAAGCAAAATCATTCTAAATTAAATCCACCCCCTGGACACTCGACACTCTGGAAAACAGTCTTGCCGTCTCTGACTGACTGAAGTGAATTGTTCATAATTATCGTCATCATCATACAACGGAATTTGACACGCAACAAGTGACAAAAGGTTTTTGTTTGTGGTTTGGTGTGGGTGGGCGCAACAGGTGGAGGTAACTAAAAATGGGTTGCGCAATTCCTGTCGAATAATAAATCTTTTACTCTCCAGATTTCCATTATTTTCACAGATCAATAAAGGATGGACAAATTGAGGAGAGCCCTGAGTGGTCAAGACGAGTTGAGGAATGCTGAGGAAGGGAGTGGGAGCAGTGGGAGTGCTAATGGAGGAGGGATCACTGAAATGTTGGACTCTACGACATTATCCTGGAGTACGAGGGTGCAGGGCTTTGCCATCTGCTTCGTGACAGGATTTGCCTTCTCCATTTTTGGGACCATCCTGGCATTTTTTGGAAACTATGTGGGCTTTGGGATTTCCTACTCCTTTGGATCCGTCGTCAGTATATTCTCCACCATGTTCCTCATGGGACCCTGCAAACAGATGAGGAAGATGTTTGATGGGACGAGACTCATTGCTGCGGTGGTCATGTGGCTGTCTATTATCCTCACGCTATTCTTTGCATTCAAGGTACGGCTCTGAATTGTCTGAATAAGGTGACTTACTGATGTTTTTTGTTATTTTTAGACGCACAAAGGAGGTCTGGTCCTGCTGTTTGTAATTATTCAGTTTTTAGCCATGACTTGGTACTCGTTGTCCTACATTCCCTACGCCAGAGACGCTGTCAAGAAGTTCTTTTCAGGAATTATAGGATAAAAGTCCAGACAATTGACTTATTGGTCCCGGAACAAACGGGTCAGGAGCATGAATATACGTATTATGTACTTTTGTACACTCCCGATACTTTGTATTTATGTATTAATGCACTTCCAAAGAAGTTGAGTACATATAAGCATAAGGTCACTTTGTAAACATTCAAAATTGTGTGTTTTTATTTATTGTTACACAAGTTGTTCTCATCATCACTCACATTTATACTGTACCTGTTCCATGAATTTCAGACAAAAAAATTGTATTGGCAGTTAGGTATTAGACAATGTTAGAATAAGACAAATTATATGCAGGTACACCCTAGACATAAATAAGTTACTGTTCACTGCTGTCCATCCATAATCTGACGCTGTCTTCCATAACAGTCCAATATTGTAATCAGTAATCAAACATGCGATGTAACTCTTACAACTATTTATTGTTAAGATGGAAAAAATCCTGAACTTTGACGTACAAAAAGTGAACAATAAAGAAAAGTATAAAATAGACAATACAGAAGGCATTCTATCTCAAGCATAGAAACTTTTACATATGGACATTCACTTGAGTGCACATAATAACCCCGCTATCGCTCCCAGCAATTAGTCGATCATGTTTAGAAATGTTCAATGAGTTCATGGGAAATGGTGAGGAATACAAGGGCTTGAAAACTAAACCCCTTTTCAAGAATTCCACGTTAACGTCCGGCGTATACATCATTCGATCTGTATAACACAATGGTATTATTTGACCCAGCGATTGAAATAGTAATCACTTACCTAAAGACTCATGTTGATATCTCTGCTGACCAGGATACCACTGACAAACTTGACCTGCTTGCGAGCATGAGAAGAAGTGGTCTGGATTGATTTCGTGAAAGTACAGCTCACTCAGAGAGCCCCCATCGTCGGAAGCAGCCAAATTAGCAATTGGATCACAGCCAGAGCCCGATCGTAAATCAAACAGGTCCATACAACCATTTTGGTAGCCAACAATGACCAAGTGCTGCTGAGACGGGTGTACAGCCATACTGACGACTCCATAAATGTTGTTTGTCACAATGTTTGGTGTCATGGTCTGAAGGGGGGAAGGATTTTCACTTCGTAAATCCCATAGCTTCAGTTGTCCCCCCGTGTTACCACTCAGTACTTCCACCCGGCTCACAAAAGCAATGCAGTGAATTGAAAGATGGTCGGCCCTTTCTTGAATCGTAGAAAAAGCATTATTATAATTACTATTGCATTCTAATGAATCTTACCCAAACTTCGTGCAACTTGTTTTGTCTCCACATCAATTTCGTACAACGATCCATCTTCCCCTGCTGTCAGCAGAGATGAACCGTTTGTGGCGATGGCACGAGCTGGGAGACCGATCGGTTTGTCCGAGTTATTCCTAATGAAACAATGAAGCAATGTCAGTTCCTGCTCTTAAAACCGATAAGCGTTTGAAGAATACATTTTGATGTGGTGGAGATCTTTTGAATAAACGTGTTCAATCCGATTGAACAGCTCATTGTCAGAAATCCCTCCCTTTGGACATTTGTACATTGCTACCTCTCCTGTCGACGTGGTTGTCGCAAACAGCTCAGTATTGATGGCCTATAGGTCAACGAATTATTAAGATTACCATAAGGTTGATAAGAAAGGAGAACAACGTACCACCATATCCGTGACGGAGGAAAAGGAAGACACATTGTCCACCTTGTCAATCTTCCCCGTCACTTGAGCATACTCATCCTGGGTCATTTGAAGCTTCCACAGGGTAATAGTGCTTGCCTAAAAAGACTTTCGTTAGGACATTCTAAACATCTTATCTAATGACTTACCGGTTCGGCACACGAAGAGGAAATGAAGTACTCGGTGGCATACGGGTCCTGAAGGATCGGAGCTTGAAAGTTGTCCTGCAACCACCGCACTTTCCCGACGTTACCACCCGTCTGTGTTTGCACATGACCGCTGCTTAGAAGGGTCGGAGCAGGCATGATTATTTAACACTTATCAATTCAGTTTTGTATTAAAAAATTGACAACAAGTTTTTGTTCGTTGTGCCGGGACCAGCTGACTGACTCAATCCTCGTGGAGAAAACCAAACACATGCTCAGGAGTTTTATTTCTTGTTAAGGGACACCCCCACATTTACAGGTCCAAAGCAGGATCCAGCTGCCAAGATAAGATGGAGGTGGAGGACGAGAGCAACGTGTCCGAGGTGAGGGAAGGCAAAGCCAGGATTCAGTTTGACAAGAGAGTCAATAAAATCTTTTACAATGCTCCACAAGAAGTCAATAGGGACATCAGGTAAAAAAAACCATTGATTTAAGGTCCCTATATCGTAGGTAATTCTCTTATCCGTTTCCGCAGCATAGTCGGGGCTCAGACACACTTACTGAGGGAAGGGAAGAAGAACGGGGTCCTCTTGGAGGCAATGGCAGCGTCTGGGATACGAAGTATTCGCTACGCCCTTGAAGTTTCAGGCTTGGCCAAGGTCATCGCGAACGACTATTCCAATGCATGTGTTTCGAGCATTGAAGCCAATTCTAAGCTTAATGCCACTGAGGCTTTGGTCGAGCCTTCCTTCAATGACGCGAAGTAAGTGATTGTCTTTCTTTAGGAATCGGTTCATCACTTTTATTTATTGATTTCTAGTGTGATAATGAGGACTGCCAAAAGCTTCATCATTGATATGGATCCGTACGGTTCTCCTGCCACCTTTATTGACGCAGCAATTCAGGTGCACTTTTTTGTCTTATGTCTGAAATCGTTTAGTGATTTTGGATTTCTATAATAGGGGATAGAGGATGGAGGATTGTTTATAGTTACTGCCACAGACATGGCCGGTTTGGCAGGAGGAAATGCGGCAGAGGCCTGTTTTGCAAAGTATGGAGCCATGCCCTTAAAAATTAAGGCCTGCCATGAAATGGTAAGAAACTATTTAAAAACCGATAAAGATATAAAAGTTTGAATTGTTTGTGCAGGCGTTACGAATCTTCATTCACACTGTTCAATCCACTGCTAATAGATATGGTCGAGTCGTCATTCCTTTGCTGTCCTTGAAGATTGACTTCTACGTGAGGCTTTTCTTTAAAGTAATCAAAAGTGCGGAAAAGGCCAAGCTATCTTCCATGTAAAAAATGAAATGACACACTGTAAAATACTTCCAGTTAAAAAGTAATTCCTTGTAGCAACACTGCCTTGGTTTATCACTGTACGGGATGCAAGACGATTAACTTTCAACCCATGGCTGCAAGGAAAAGTGAAAAGGTATTTGCATTTGCTCGTGGTCCTACAGTTCCAGAAAAATGCGCAAACTGCAGCTCGGTCCATCATGTAAGTGTCGTAACCATTCAGTTTTAGGTTTAATCGAAAAGAACTTTTAGTTCTTTTCGATTATTCGAAAAGTTTTGATCTAAAAGTTTTGCTGCTTTTAGATCGGAGGTCCCATTTGGATTGGTTCAATCCATGACCAAGAATTTGTGCTCAAAATGACGACTATCCTGAAAGAGAAATATTCGTACCTGAATACATACAGCCGGATAGAGGTTTGTTTCAATGTTAACCGTTGTCAGTTTTAATACAATTTCATTTTTGTAGGGCATGTTGCAAGTGGTGGCAGAGGAAGTAGATGTTCCTTTGTTCTACGACGTGTCGGAGCTATGTTCGGTTCTTCAAATGGGAACAATCCCTTTCATCACTATGAGGTATGTATGAAACTTCATCACTTTCATATTTGGTTACCGATGTCTGATCTATTTCTAGGTCGGCCATATTGAATGCTGGTTACAAAGTCTCCCTTTCTCATTGTGCCCCAAACAGTATCAAAACAAATTGCCCCAATGCCGTACTTTGGGACATTCTCAAGGCATGGAGATTAAAGACTGTAGACTCTCCAGCTAAAAATACTGTTGCTCTCAACATAATGGCACACCCTATCATCCCCTCCACTGTTCCAATTTCCTTTGAGGGTCACCCTGACGCGAATCCAGTTTCACGAATAAATAATTTAATGCGCTATCAAATGAATCCAACAAAAAATTGGGGACCAGGAGTCCGAAACGCTTTTAAAGGAGGACAGGAGAAAGCAGAGGAGAGGAGGGAAAGAAATCAAGGGAAGAGGACTAGACCTGAATCAAATATGACCATTGAGGCCAGTGCTGGGAATAATTCTTCAGCAGTTGACATGGCAACGAAGAAAATACCCAAAGTAGAATTAGGAAATTAATCTAATCACCCCATTCACTTTGACGACGACTTTTGGACTTATTATACAGGTTCGTGAATATTATTTTATATTTTGCTATATCCAATGTACTACATATTATGAATACAATACACAATAGTTACCAGAGTACAGCGCGTGTTATTTTGACTTTGTCATTGATTTCCTTTGGATAAGCACAATTGTTTTTTTTGCGGCCGGCAATATGGTTAGTGACACAGTTAATTGTGCAATTCAGAAAAAAATACCAAAATCTTTCTTGACGTTGGTAGAAAAGAAGTCATTAATTAAATAATTTCTGCAATTTCGGCAAAATGCAAAATGCAGAATCCAGAGATCTGCTGTCAATCACGTACACTGTTTTCTCTGATCATCATTATTTCATTATGCAGCAGAATATAAATTGATGATACTCCACCACCTTGAGATAATACAGATGGACTTCATAATTTATATAAACCTTGGCAAATGAATGACTTAATTCTGGAGTCTTACTATCCTTTATAGTTCAGTCGCACGCTGCCCCAGCATAAAGTAATTAAGTTTGCAATAGCTAAAGACGGGTGGTTGAGATAGAAATTGAAAGTGATAAACGATGCATCATACATCTTGCGATAAGTCTCATAGTTGAAATTGCATGCTTCCATAGCGGTGCACAGTTTGAAGAAAGATAGATAATCTCCATCTCCAAACTACTGAAAAATACAAAGTCTGCACTTTTTAGGACTTTAACTCTTTATTTTTCGACCCCTCTGCTTTAATAAAATGAAATCAAGGATAATCAAATTCTCTTGGTCATCATTTTCAAAATCCATTCGCTTACTACATACTCCATCATCAGAGGAGGTGAGGTGACATGGGATGTAGAGGACACAGGCCTGGACAATATAAAAAGGAAATGGACCTCCGTTGCCGTCATCCATTTGTATCAGAGCCACAGTTCGGACACATTGACAGAAGGTTTCTGGAACCCAAAGTTTTCTTCTCATTTGGAACCGAAAGTGAGACAGCTCAACCATGAAGGTTGCCTTCTGCCTCTTTTCCTTGGCAGTTTTGGGTAAGTTTCCAGTGGGAGTGGGAGTGGGTGTGGTGGTCGCATCTTCAAAAAAAGAATTAATTGTATTTATTTATGTATTACAGCCGGAGTCGTGTCTTCTGACCAATATTCCTACGCCTGGACGCCTGGCACTGAGTACGTGTACAATGTCCGTGGTAGAATAATGCAGGGAATTTCCGTCATCGACAATCAACACGCTGGATTCGAAGTACAGTACAAACTCTACGTCAAGCTCCTCTCAGAAGGAAAATTGGCCATCAAGGTAAGCTTCAAATCCCTTCCCATGTTCATCTCAACTTACCCCGTTCTTTGTATTTGTCTGCTTCCAGCCCGAAAATGTGCAATTCATTGAAGCCAACGAACAATTCGACCCACGTGAGGGTGACTTTGAGGGCAACACCTACCAACTCCTCCCAGAGTTGAAGCAAGCTTTCGAATCCCCCATTTTGGTCAACCTGAGACAAGGCGTGGTCCACAGCATCCAAGTCCAGTCCAACCTCACCGAGACTCTTATCAACATCAAGAGGGGTCAAGTGTCTCAAGTCATGGTAGACACTGTTGGAGCCAACGCCGTGCTGAAGGGAAACCTCCACCGCCAGACCAACTCTGTCCGTCGTCAAGACAAGGACGATGATTCAGGTTTCTTCTATGAGACTTGGGAAAAGACCGTTTTCGGAGAGTGTGAAACTTACTACACCGTCAGTCAGACCGGTCCTTACCAATCCGTCTACCAACACCAGGCTCAAGACCAACCCATCGGACAACAAGAGTCCTCCTCCTCTGAGGAACAAGGTCAGAAGTATGGCCACTTCAACAGCAACAAGTACCAAAAGGTGCACAAGTCATACAGCAATGGAGGTTACCCTACCTCAGAAGAGGTGAGTCATAAACATGCAACTTTAGACATTATCTCATTCTGCCCCATTTTTTGTTTGTAGGAAGACCAAAGGGAGATGCCTTGGCCTTTCGCATTCCAGCAATATTGCAACCAACACGACCAAGTCTATGAAATCTACAAGGTTGTCAACTTCACTGCCTGCCGCAACAAGCCAGTCTATGCCTACTACTCTCCCTCCGAACTTATCGACTGCAGGCCAGGAGATAACACTTGTGGATCTGTCTGGAACCGCGCCGTCGTTTCTCGCATCTTGGCCTGTGGAACCAGCCGTTACGACTACAACATTTTGCAAGTCAACCACGAAGAGCAATTCAACTTTGGCCTTCGGGATGAGCAAAGAATCGTATCCGTTGGAGTGAACAACATCACAATTGAAAGCATCAACAAGCACGGAAGCAGTGTCCAATACAACGTCCCCACCGGATACCAAACCGTTGACATCGTCTACCAATACAGCCAATGGGAAGCCCGCAAACAACTCAACGGCGAAGTCGCCAAGGCTCCAATTGCCCGTGCCTTGTTGCAGGAGAGACAACCTTACGGCCATCAACAAAATCATCTTCACCAATCTTACTCCGGAAACCAGGAATACCAACAGTATTCCTACAATCACTCTTCAAGGTACCAACAACAGTACAAGTACCCAGCACTCCACGAAGCCCCACTGAGGAGACTTCTCATCTCCCCAGTCACCGTCGTTGATGTTAAGGAACGTATTGTTGAACTCATTGTTGACTCCGCCAAGGACATCCATGACGAAAAGATCTCCATCGCTCAATCTGAAACTTTGTCTAAGGTCGTAGTTGCTGCTAAGGCCCTTAGGTTGTTGAGCCACCAGGAAATCCTTGAAGTTCACCAAAACTTCACTCGCAGCAAGCCCAGCTCTGGCGCTTCTTATGACGACGTTTTGGAGTACCAAACCCAACTCAACTTCTTCTACGATGCTCTGTCCATCGCTGGAACCAACCCTCCAATCACCGTTCTCATGAAACTCATCCAAGATCGACAAATCACTGGCGAGAAGGCAACTCAACTCGTCATGACCTTCGCTTTGTACATCAAGCACCCAACTCCCGAACTCAGGGAACAATACTACCAATTCGTCAAGTCCCCTGCAGTCCAAGCCGAGCAACAATTGAAGACAACTGCCATCTTGTCCTTCTCCATGCTCTTGCACCAAGCTTGTGTTGATGCTCGCATCAAGCAGTCTCGCTACAATGTTGCCCTTTATGGAGAATTCTGCACCGTTCAAGACACCACCCCTTATGTTGAATACTTCACTCAACAAGTGTACCAAGAAATGCACAAGCCAGGAAGGTACCACTGGTTCAACACTTACATGACTGCATTGGGAAACGTTGGCCACCCCAGCGTTGTTAAGGTTGTCCAAAAGGTGTTGGATGAGAGCAATGATCCAGCTGAAAAGGCCAAGGCTATCTATGCCCTCAAGTACCTTATTAACTCACAAGAAGCCGAAGACACCAATGAGGATGAGGTCAACCAAGTTGATCGTGGAGTCGTTGAGTGAGTTCTAAGTTCCTAAATTGAGGGCATTTGAGCTAATGAATTTAATTTTCAGGGTTATCATTGATGATGAGTTTGTTGAGAAGAAGGTTCTTCCAATCTTCACCTCCGTTGTTTTTGACAAGACCGAACACCCCATGGTTCGTGTGGCTGCTATTCAAATGTTCATCTGGTCTGAAAAAACCGATGTTGCTCTTTGGCAACAATTGGCAATTCTGACCTGGACTGAAATCTCCCAAGAAGTTCACGTGAGTTACCCACACCCATGCAATTAGCTCAGTTTGGTAAAATATTAATTTATACTTTGCAGTCCTTCATCTACTCTACTTTGAAGAACTTGGCTGAGGTTGACACCAGATTGAAGCCAATTCACTTCGACATCGTCAGGAAGGCTAGGGCTGTCCTGTCTTTGGCTAAGGACTTCGATGAGGGATACCTCAAGTCCCGCAACACTTTCAAGTCTGAGTACGTCGATGATTTGCACGCTGGATATTTCCACCAATTCAGCTACTTCAGCGACCGTGATTCAGTCATCCCCAGCAACATTTACTACAGAAACTACCTTCAATTTGGAACCGGTGCCTTTGGAGTCTACCCAATTGAATTGAGCGTCCAAGCCAGGACTGTCGCCCAAATTGCTGAAGTCGTTCTTGATGAACTGGACGCCAGCAGCAGCTCCGAGGAGAGTGGAGAGAAGAACCCAATCATCAAGGAGATGTTCAACCTTCTGGGTGTGCAAAAGAGGGAAATGGAAGAGGCTGCCCACGGCTCCGTCTTCTTCGCCCTGAGAGAAGGAATCCAACGCCTTGTTGAAGTTAACGTGAAGGACCTCCAAAAAGAATGGAAAGGATACGCGCCATTCTACATGGCTGCTCTTCGTCGTGGACAAAAGTTCAACTACCAAAAGGTTATTGAGCTCGTCCATCACACCATGGAATTCCCAACCATGTTCGGTATCCCTTTGACGTACGAACAAAGACTCCCAGTCATGGTCTCCTTGGTTGGTCAAGTCAAACTGCAAGGAAGCCCCAGCGACTACCAAGCCCAAGCTGAAGTTGAAGTGATCTTCAGCGGACGTCAAACCTCCACCGTTGCTGTCAAGGTTCCATATTTGGCCAAGAAATACGAGGCCGGAGTTGAACGTCACGTCATTGTCAACGCTCCCTTCCGTACCACTGTCCGTTTCGCTTCCAAACGCCCAGTCGCTGTGGCCATCACCCCCACCGTCGATATCACTGGACCCGCTGGAGGAAAGATTGAACTCTTCACTTACCATCAGAGACCTTACACCGCAGTCATCACTGACGAGCTGTACCCAACTGTTCACCACAAGGGAGGTCAGATCAACATTGTCAACGCTGAGGATGACTCTCCAGTGTACACCAATGAAGAGACCTATGGAAAAGAGTACATCGGATGGGCTTTCCATGTCAACGAGAAGAGCGTAAGTTTTATAAATAGAAAACTCGGGGCACAATAAGACAATATATTTTGTTTACATCGCAGGACTACAGAGAGGAAGAAGAGTCCATGACCGCATGGCAAAAGTTCCTCCAGAGGTTCCACTCCCCAGCTTGCTTCATCAACTTGGGAGCCTACGGACCCAAGACTGTCAAATTCGCTCAACGCCAAGTCGTTCTTGATGTTGATGAGTCCAGTTCCAAAACCTTGGTCTTCGCCTTGGCAGCCAAGCGTGGAAGTGGGTACCTCGACGGAACCTGGCACACCGATTCCTCCTCTTCCAGCAGCTCCTCCTCATCTTCATCTGAGTCAGCCGCTGATACCAGTTCTTCCAGCAGCAGCAGTGAAAGTGCCCAGCGTAGATTTAAACATGGTCGTTACATTCACGGCTCAAGCTCCAGCTCATCTTCAAGCGAATCAAACGAATCTTCTGACTCCAACGAGAATTCCCAAGAAGTTTTCAACAGTAAGTCAACATTAACATTTATTGTGGTCAACAATATTTAAAGTTTGATTTTTTTACAGAGGCTCGCGTCGTTGCCGTCGCTGTCTTGGGTAAATCTAGGGCTATCCCTCCACTCCAACAACTTTCTGGCGTTCACAACAACTTGGACGAGAAGACCAAGACTGAGATCCAATACCTCTTCCAAATTGCTCTCAGGTCCAACAAGTTCCTCGTCCAATTTGCCGCTGCCGATGCTGCCAACCACGCCGCCAAGGCTCTCCCCACCGAGTCACAATCTCTGGAAATCCTCCGCAACGCTATCATCAACGCTGAAAACGAACCTCAGCAATATGACGCCTGCGTCGAGCTTTACGCCAAGTACTACGCCCCAGCTCATGCCAACCAAAAGTACCTCACCGTACTCAGAGACACCCTTCTCCAAACCGACCTGAAGGTTAAGGTTCAAGCTCTTACCAGATTCGGAGAGACTTGCAAAGAGAGTGACCTGAAGCACAAAGTGGAATTGGACGGAGAAATGTACCGTTCCGCAGAAATGACCAAGTATGCCACCAAGGAATCTCCAGAAGCACAAATCTGCGAGGAGGATGAGAAGAAGGGTTTCCATGTCTCCGACACCTGCTTGGATGTTGCCAACTACCAGGCTGCAGCTTTGAACAAGGCCCGATTCACCGTCAAATGGCACAAGGAACTCCCATCTGAGGTCTACAACGTGACTGAGCAAATTGAGGACTTCTTCACCTACATTTACTACCCACACGTGTCCTACAACTACTACCCAGAGCAACACGAAACTTCCCCTGACAACACCATCATCGCAGAATACGAGCACAGTCCTGACACTTTGTACTCCAACCTGATTGTGAGACGACCTGACGCCGTGGTTACCTGGAATGACGTTCGTAACGGACCTGTCCTCCAATCCGTTCTCCCCATCACCGCAACTCAAACCTTCGAACAAAACGTCTGGGATTACTTTGCAGGAAACGATTCTCAACCCACTTGCCAATTCCAAGGCAAATATTTCTCCACCTTTGACAACGTCGTTTCCACCTTCAAACCAGAAGTTGCCCAAGGATGCTACCATCTCTTGACCGCTGACTGCTCTGGAAACAAGACCATGGCCGTCTCAGCCAAGAATCTCGGAACTCAAGATGTCAAACTGAAGATCGTTCTCTCTGGAACCAAGATCGTTGTTGGAAAGCCACAACCAACTTCTGGTGGAGTGAGGGGACTTCTCCAAGCCCAACAACCCAAACCCCTTGTTGTCTATGTCAACGGTCAACCAATTCAAACTCCATACACCGTCGTTGAGAAAAACCAAGGCCAACAGAGCAACGACTACATTGCCAAGATCCGCGAGATGCCAAATGGTGGAATCCAAATCGAGACCCCCACCATTGATGTTGCCTTCATTGATGCCGAGAAAATCGTCATTTACGGAGATGAAGACTACCGCAATGTTACCTGTGGTATGTGCGGAGACTTTGACGGAGAGAAAGTTGCTGACTTCCGCAGTCCTCAGGATTTCCCTCTGAGCTCTGGATCCCTCATGTACGCCAGCTATGCTTACACTGGAAAGAGCGAGACCGGAGAGAGCTGCCACGTTGAGCCACAGTGGAAACAACGCATCCAACAAGAAGAATCCCTTGGACGCTCCGAATTGCACCATTACCTCCAAACGAGTTACCAAGCACAACGAGGACTCCAATCCAGATATCCCATGAACGTACATGAACAACAATACAGAAATCAACAACGCAGACACCAATCCTCTTCCTCCCAAGAGTATTCCGCCAGATCCCATCTTTCATCCTCCCGTCAAGTCCAACCCTACACCCACCAACACTTCAAAACCGTTGGAAGCCACGTCTGCTTCACTGAGAGGAAGTACAATGTCTGCCCCGTGAACTACACTCCCCACCAAGGCAAAGAACGTCAAGTTCAATTCATCTGCGTTCCCCAGGACAACTACAAGGTCGTCAGCCAAGTCAGAAACGCCATCCAACATGGAGAACACTACACTCTCACCCAACTCCAAAACTACAAATCCTCCAACCAGAACGTTCAATACCAATACCAAACTCACCAAATCCTGGAAAACCCCACTTACTGCCTTTGAATTGCTTAAATCTTAGCCTCAGTCAATTCAAAATCATTCAATTGGACTTAGAAACTAAAATGAATTGCTGAGAATTGAAAACAAAAATAAATTATTTCTTTAAAAATCAAAAAATATGCTTTTGTAGAAACCCTCCTGCTGTGGAATTTCATAAATTTCTTTTTAATATTCACTTTACAAACACGAACTTAGGGAATTCATCAACAATTTTATCTTCTGCATTAATTATAAGATAAAAACAAAGGAAATGCAATAGACAAAAAACCATAAAAACATCAAACGCCACTTCTAAACCTTCTCCAAACTTAAAGTTAACTATTTCATTATGATGATTGATACGTACAGCAACAACCGTCGATAAATACTTAAATAACTGCCTAGTTTGATAAATAGTGATAAGTTGCACAGAAAAGAGTGAAAAGTCGTCTTATCATCATACCTACTTGTCGACTGCACCCAATCGAAGAAAAATAGATGGGATTTTTGTTCGGATACACAAAAATATCCAGTCATAGAGATTGGAATAATATAGTTCAATACAACTTTGGCTTCTGATAAGTCCTACATGTTTTCCACATAAAACTTAGAAAGTGATCCACATTAACACTCCAGTAAAAGTTAGGTAGGTACATAAAACCTGTCGTCTTATTTAAAAGTTTGACACCATTATTACTTATTACAACAATGAAGATCATATTACCAGACTTACAATTTTTCAGTAGATTTGATAAGTTTTCATGTTCTTACTACACTTGGAAATTCACAAGCCGTCTTTTTCGACATTATAGTGATATTAGCATTTAGGTAACATTTGTTTTTCATCGAACGTAACATTTCAGGAATGTTTAAACTTTAAATTAAAAGTAAGTAGTGATATTTGCGCACAGTTTACATAGAGAATTGGAAACAAATAAAAATGAAAGGAATTGCCATTATTTCTGTTGTCTGGGAGACGAAGGAGGCGATGAACATGGCCCAGACACAAATCCCGCAGGATTCCCTACCCCAATATGAGCTTGTATGTTAGCACTCAACGTATCCCACACTGAATTTGATGCAGAAGCTTCCTGTTTTGGTAGTTGACATTGATCTTCAAAAGAATTTTGCTAATTAAATGTCGTCTAAAGAAGTAACTTAATTATTTAAGTTACCCTTTGTATCATTGTTGTCGATTTTGCATTCAGTTGCATCCTCTTCCTTTGCTTCCTCAAATGACTTATCAAGATTCAGGTCTCTTAACAAGTGGGGCGAAACTTCGCAGGAATCCTCATTTTCATCACAGACATCCAGTTCAATGTCAAAACTTTCAGTCTTTTCCTCGCCGTCAGGGCTTGAAGGTGAGTTGGCTTCGGCAACTTCGCTCTGCTGGGGGTGTACCGCAAAATCCTCCTCTTTGTCAGGTATGTCTTCCAAGTTGCGAGCTCTAATACCTTTGTTTTGGCGAGCACTTCTTCCGCCAGACGTGCTTCTTGGTGTAGTTGAAGCAACTGGTGTGGTAGGCGTATTCATGATTAAACTGTTATTCAAACTGCCATAGCCTTTGAGGGAAGGTGACTGAGAAAGAATAGGGGATGAACAACTCAATCTGTAATCACAATTTACAATGTTAACTTGAGTAAAAGTAATTTGTAATAAGTCAAACCTTGAATTGATAACGCTACTGACACATAGTGCCTCCTCATCGCCAAATGTAGCATTGGTTGAAGAGATCGTCATATTTTCTTCCAAAGAGGCTATACTCTCATTTCCATTACCATTGCCGTTCTCCATAGAGGTCACACTCTCGATGTTAGTGTTAATTAGTGCTGGATCTTTATTCTCCGTCTCCAAAAAGTCCTCATTGATTGGAGAAATATTCCAAAGGTCCCGCCGCATTCGATGAACTGGTTTCAACGGACTTGAAGACGACGAATCTGAACTTCCACCACCTCCAAGTTCCATTTCGACGCTTAGAAATGAGTCCGGAGATCCATCAGCGCTGGTAATCCGTTTCCCACGACCCAAGAGTGCCAATTCTTCATCCTCCTCGTTCTCATCTTCATTGATTTCTTCCACCACGTAAACGCCATTCAATTCAACACTTCGACGCTTTCGGAACCAGTCACTGACATTGCTGCAAGTTGAAATACCACCTTCAGAATCCCGGTGTTTGAATGACCGAGTACCAAAGAGTGTCTCGTTGCGATAGGAACTTAAGTCAGGTTCAGCAGACTTCGTGCGGCGGCGCCTGATTCACACAAAATAATTTTTAAGAACGGATATAAACGAAATAAGAACAAAGGAAATTACGGAAAGTGTCTTGTGTCCATCCTTGGACAATGACTCCCAAAGGGAAGAGATGAGGGTTGATGGAAATGAGACAATGTTTTCTTGTGAAGGAAAGAAGACCCTGAATTTCGAGTCCTCTTAAAATCCCCTGGCAACGGGAACACTTGGTCAGAGGCTTCAGAATCATTGTTGTTGTTATTATTGTTCATTTTGTTTGAAGCAACGGATACCATGGAACAGTTGGTTGCTACAGCAGCGAAATCAAAATC
>JAQIWU010000191.1:0-33163 GCA_034696445.1 Isotomiella minor
AGCAAATTTATAAGCTATAAAGCACAGTGACCAAACAAGAATGTTGCAGTATTACCTAGGCTTAAATCTAAATGGCTTACTCATATAATCAACTTCCGTGGCTTAAATCCATGATCGTGCATTTGACAGGCGCTAAAGTTTTTGGAAAGAAAGTTTCAGCGTGGAGGTAACATGAGAATGTGTCTGTTACTAATTCTTCAAGAATATGAAAGCTTAAAGGAGAAAGCAAGACGTAGTTCATCAAATGCTTTTTCGCTCCTGGCATATTTTTTGAAGCAAACTGGAAAGTTTAAAAGACAATAATACAGACTTTTGATATTTTTCGGCCAGCGAAGTACATTAAAATGTGGTTCACATTTACGCCTAAGGAATGAGAGTTGATGACGATGGTGATATTCTCTTTCTTTTGCGAATTGAAAACAATGCGTATTCAGAGCACGTAAAGGAAAGGGGATAAGATCCCACGTTCCCTGTTCTCAGGAGCACTACTTCTATACTTTCACTTCCATGGAATACATTCCTTCAAGACAACTTGATTGGACTGCATCACTCATACAAACCACTTCCAATTGTCTTCAAAAAGCATACTGCATCTTGTTATAGTTAAAAAATTCAAATCTGTTCCCTGCCCTATAACACAACTTTTTAGTATTTGGCAGTTGCCCTTTTTAAAAGTTTTTTCTTTTGATAGATGATGGAAAAATTAAGTCATTCATTCTATATACTGTATTCATTTGACGATACTGACTAGGGCAATGAGTTGGGAGACCTTGGTGAAAGTTGAAAGGCATTAGTCTTGTCAAAGTACTTTCCAAGAGCAGAAAAGTTCAACAAAGGTTACCAATTCGTTTGATGTAATAACCAGACAATGAATGAAAGGATGGACTTCCATTCCAGTGGCTTTCTTCATTGAAATTTCAGCAAAATGGATTATCCAAAACGAAAGAATTGAAGTTTCAATTCACTGAGTTGAAGGATAACAGTAGCAATGAACTATGAAAAAGTGAGTTTGTCGAACCGAATCAAATTCAAATTGATGACCTAAAGAAAAGGTTTTTAATATCCGATTACTTTCAATCCAGGAGTGATTTTTCCTCGAATCTGTCTCATTTATTTTCAACATTATGGTAAGAAATGCAATTATTGCAGCTTGCTAAGCTTTGTGTGCTAAGGATGGTATTTACAAGTTCGGAGCTACACATTTTCTATTTTATTCAATTAAATTAGGGAGGTACGTTTCCCGGCTTAGTACTACGTTTAAGGAAATTGTGTTTTATCCGTTTACAGCATAACAATGAACCCGAGAAAAGAAACCTTTTCCAAAAGAAACATGTTATATTCAGAGGAAAAAGGAGCTTAATCCAATAACTAGGCCATAAAACGTTGCTTTGGTGGTTCGCCGGGTTTCTTCCATGGGAAAATGAGGAACGATGGAAATGAGATCGAAATTACTTCTCTGCATTCAATGAAAAGTGTTGTCTCTTGAAGCCGACATTCGTGAGTCTGGATGGAGGCATTTGCCTTATTGGAATGCAAATTTATTTAATTTTCCTCCCGTTAGTTGTCTGAAGCCAGCTTTAGTCTTTCTTCACAAAAACTGGTTTTTAATCTTCTCAGCGCCGCTTCATCTTGCCCGTTTACCAACCAAGTGTCACCGTGTCGCAATTCATTTCTTTTTTGGGTGAAAGTGAAAGCATTGTTCATAGCTTAGAGCGAGGATTCCAAAGAAGTTGACTTCTACGAACTATGCATGCACCCACTTACAAGATCCGTTAAATACCATGAAACGGTTGCACAAAGGTCAAAGGTCGCCCTGTGGTTGATAATTAGAAATAAAGATTGTGATTGTAAACAATTCTTCAGTCCTATACTTTTGGGCTTTTCCGTTGTTGTTCAGATGAGAAAGGCATTCGCTCATCTATGGGCTTCGGCATTGCCTATCAGTTGATTCAGACGAGGAGTGTGCAAAGGACTCAGCTTTCTCCAATAATCTCTAAATCTCTTAAATCTCTTTTTGAGTCTGCATCAAGGTGGTCTATTTTTATTTACCATAGGAATCCCATTGTGTATCCTTTGCAAAAAAAGTTATATTCCCATCTCGTGCTGCTAAAAGTCACAAAGAGCCTAACCGTCGAGTTGATTTAACTTCATTTATTACTCAACCCAATGAGGATTTGGGACAAGATTTATCTATCGCCTCAGAGTCATACATATTCAGCCTTCACTTTCAAGAGTTTTTTCTTAAGAACTGCGACACTCTTTTGCGGGGAGGAAAAATAAATTCCATTTCACAAATCCGATTGAACATAACGTGACGTTTTTCGTTAAATTGGCTTTGTGGGAGATCAGGAAACGGGGAATCCATTCATTCACTGTATATATGTAGATAACACTTTTCTTTCAACCAGCTAGTCAACCGAAAAAGAAAGTATATTATTCACTTACTTTACCCTGCTTCTTGGATTTTGCATTCCCAAAAGGAAATTCTAAAATATTATTTATGTAAGCCGGCTTCAAACGAGAAAGTACAGGGCTGTCATGTCGTTATTATAAGGCAACTAGGCCTTCTTATCTCAATCACGTTCCATCAAAAGATAAAACGTTAAGAAGCTTGCAAGAGAAAAAATGGTTTTGAAAATACCAGGTTAAGTATTTTGAGAAAATAAATACCACTAACAATAAGTGATGGTGCCACATTACTTCTGAAAAGAGCGAGGTAAAAGATGAGGGGTCATATTTATTTCATGCATTCATTCATATCTTCTTGATAGTTGGGTAAAAGGTGTCAGAGATACGAGGCCAAATTGGAGAGTCTTAACGTAATAATAATGTGCAGAGAGTTAAGAAGCATAAGAATTATGCTCAGAGACACAGAGACTAGAACTTTCACCAGCGTTATTCGCTCACCAGAAAGGGTATAGAGACCAAGTCACTTGCATTCTTGCGATGCGACTCACAACCCACGCTTCACATCCACCATCATCATGACTCTGCTGTGTGGATGTCTGATTTCTCCTTTCCCTCTGACTCCCACAACATCCACTTTTTGTTCCTTCTTATCCATGAGGAGAAAGGTGGTAGAAGTGGCATGGGAAGTGTAGGTAGCAGCAGAGGAAGAGCTTTCTCTCTCTCACTCTCGTCTCACGTTTTCTGTTGTTCTGTTCCTGCTTTGGAGAATAGACCATCGGTCTGGAACACATTGCTTTTGGCATTCGTTTCATTACTTTCTCCTATCTTTTTGTAAGAGAGAAAAGACACTTTGTGTGCCGTGATTACAACGTGTACTTCTTCCACTCCGTGATTCGCTTAGAGAGAGAGAGTGGGCAAATGGAAAAAAGAAACACTATCAAAGTTAGTTGTCGTTTAGGTTTTTGTACTCAAAGTCGGACAATGGGTGAGACAACGCTTGTAAGATTAAAGAAGTAATTTGGTAATAACAATGATGAAGGCTGTCACACTGTTTCGATAGACACACAAGTGAAAGGTCGAAGACAAAGACGAAAGTCCGAACCTCTCCTGTTTATTTTATTTGAGTTGGTGCTGCTAAGTTTGTGTTCAGTTCAGGATTAAGACTGAGATTGCAAAATCACCGGAGATTTGTTCACCTAAGATACACCAAACCAGGGCTGAGAACTGTTAATCAACTACATTTTGTACCGTTATCGTTAAAATCTTTCACCCATGAGAAAAAAAATGCTTTGAATTTGGGACAAATACTTACTCATTTGCAAAGTATTGCGCCACTTGTTTAACTACCGTCTGGTAAGCAGACAATAATTATCGTACATCCCTGGAGTGCACAGTGCACAATCGAGACGTCGTGAGGAATGTAGGTAATCGGTGAAAGTTTGTCGTGTTTCAACAAAGACAATAATGACGTTTTTATGTTATTGACACCGTGATCTGCATGTAAGTACTTTTGTTTTTATCGTCTTTGTTCCAAAATTCATATTACGTTCGTCCTCATGGGAAATTACTACTGGGCTCGTGGGATGACACACGGGGCACCACCGTTTCCAGTGCAACATTAACAAATCCAGGTTGTCATCTGTACAATCTGGTCTAGTCATCACACTTGCATTGACAAGACAGGACTCACCTCAAACCATCACAGATTACGGAGAAAGTTGCAGAGTTTAACTTTTCAAATTAATCTATCGCGTCGACTGGATGCGTTCACAGCTCCCTACAATACGTTCCTGGAACAAGTTTTGGAATTATTTTGCATGGCGTATGCAAATCATCAAGCCCTGATTTCCCTCATGTTTCACTCGAACGTGACATTTGAATTCCAGGGTACGGTGAAGCATTTAAACGGAGACGTCGGATTTGTACTGTGAAATTATTTCAAGCAAATACTTAGTTAACAAATTAGTGGTGTTTGTTCTAAGTTGTGAAGTAAGTTTTCCATTAGTTGGATTTTAAAGCGATTAGGTGATGGGAAAATGACAGTCGTCTTGTTAGGTAAGTTATCACAACTCCGGTTGTCTCTCTTTATGTCTCACAATGACTGACGCGTGTACAAGAATTGCTACTTTCTCCCACAAGTTCCAGGAATACATTAGATTGACTTCATTAAGGATGAACAAGATTTATCTATTCTGTGTCTGGAAGTCATGTCTCGCTGCTATCTATAGCCCGTATATTTTGTGTGAAGTTTCATGGATTCCTTAACAAATTCAGTTGAATGAAGTTTTGTCAATCTCATGTCTTTCCTTTATTGGACGAGAGGGTGTAGGGTCATGTCTGACGGAACACCAATATCAAAAAATTCACTATTTTCTATGCCATCTGGTTTGATTGTTTCACATTCAAAAACATTATTCCGAAAACTGTTCCCTTTAGGGAAATAGCAGAGTTGGCTTTACTTTTGGGGCTGTCAACTTGACTACAGACTTTCACTTTTTTTCTCTCTCCCTTTTATTATATGGCAGAATAGAAATGGACAGAGGTCTATGTCCACTCATCAGTTATTCATGACTTCTGCACATTGCGTCCGTTACTCTTTCTGCGGTTATGCATTTAGATTAGGTTCAAAAGTAATTGCGGAATTTTTGTGACATGTGGTGTGCCAGCCACACAACGCGGATAATCCAGTCCGAGTCCAATAGGGCGGGTGGGTAAATTAAAGCTGCCAACCTCCTTGTGACTCTCAGGAGAAAACTGCTTACAAGTTTGGAACGGTTGTGCAAATTTTGACTATGAAAAATCAGTCCAAAACACCTTCTTCCGATGAAATATAGATAAGACGTTGTGCGAGGAACTTTTGGCATGTATATTTGATGCAATATTTGGAATGACTAATAATCCCACCTTGTGTAGTAATAAATGGTGAGAAGGAAAGCCATTCAGGCCCGGAAGGAAAATAGAGAAAAGCCCACATAATACATTCCTCTATACATTGTTCTATATCATCATTTTCAGCACGGTTTATGTTCTTTGCTTCATGCTCCCCCCATCTTTCAGGTTACATTTACCTTTCCTTCCACGAGACAAGTATATTTATTACTTGTTATGCATATCTTTCTGGATCCAATGTACTTAAGGGTTATTTGTTGGCGTGGCGTGAGTAAAAGTAATAAAATTGGGTTTTGGGACAGTCCCTGTCTAGCTTCAGTGTAGCTCGAAGTTCTATCTCAGTCAGTCCGACGTTATTCCCTAGACAGAGACACGAAAGTCTATTTCCCGATGGTCTTGCTTGATGCGCAAAATCATTGATTATTTGGAAGATTCGGAAACGTGTCAAGTAACTCCAGAACCCATAAACTAACTTAAGTGATTTTTAAACAAATCGAAGTTGAATGATTTGGCGATGCAAAGGTGGAAATTTCATGTTATACACAGTCCGGCAGAATACACCTTGTGAACCCCAATCACTTTAAAACAAGAGAGAAAGACTCAAAGTACCTAATGAAGAAGAGCTTTCGCTTTCTCCTTGACTACCTACAGTCAAGTGCTAATAAATCTATAGTGGAATGGTTTGTTGATTCATTAGTAGAAATTGGCCACTACAGAATATTAATTTGTCCTCATTTCACTTAATTCCGCTATGTTTACCTTTATTAATGACTCTCACCTTCATGTTTCCTTCTCAAGGCTGGACTGACAGGACAAAAAACACTTCAACGTGTTTATGTGATTCCAAAAATAGCACCTTCGGTATACAAATGGTGGTGATTATATAACGAAAGGTAGTGGACATCGCGATAGGGGGCCAAAATAATACCTCATTGACCATATAAACTGCCCACGTTTGATATTGATATCCTCCTCATTCCTCCGAAAAAATGGATACTCTTTATTTAGCCTAACCATTATTTCCATTTTCGGTTTGCGTGTTGCATAAAAATGAATTGAGGCTGACAGGTACAATAGCATCAGGCAGCCCTTGCTGACTCGGTGAGCGAGTGAGTTATTAAGTTACCTAACTTGTATTCTCCTGACTTTCTCGTTTGTGCCAAGGAGAAAGTCGGTAATAAAGAAGCGAGGGAAGATTCCATAGCATCACATGCCAAAAAATTGGTTTCCCTCCTTGATGCACCATACATTATGGAGTCTATGCCTTAAGCACGCATAATGTACGAAACGAATCAAGCGGCTTTAACAAATTACATGGCCAAACTACCTGGAAAAGAATGCGTATATGGCGTAGAAAAGTAGACGTGACGACGATGTAGAGGGTCTCATTTCTCTGACTTTGGCATGACTTGGTGGTGGTAGGGTACCAGGGTATCAGGAAGGACTGGAAGCCACACACCAGCCTACCAACTGGTGATTTATGGAGTATTGAGCGAACTAAGGAGATGGCGGATCAGACAGCCTGCCCTGTGTGATATGGCGGAAAGGAAATGAAATGAATGAGTGAAAAGAAGAAGGAAGGTTGTGATTAGGTAGCGTTATTGGAGTACAGGTAGCGCTTCAGAAGAGTGATATTAATAACCTGAAAGCGAATGAATTTCATTTCATTACTCTACTCCCTCTAATTTTCAAAAATTGCGAATTCAAAATTAATGAGGTTCGAGTTATTAAGTTCGTATCGGGTCGGGTGTAAAATCAACTTGGAACTCATGCCGTGAATTTAGCAGTAGTGAAGTTGGAAAGATTAAAAATATTCGACAGAAAACGATGAATCGGCGATTTCCAAAGTTGGTTAGTGTGAATAAGAATTGAAATCTTAAATTGACGTAAGCCATCGACGTGCTATCATGGCATTTTAGATGACTTATTTTCAGCTCCGTTGAAACATGCACGATATAACGATTGCGTCCCAAACATTTCTTCCAGCTTTTTCGTCAGAAAAGGTTTTTTGCATGGTCATAATCCCTGGTTGTAAAGAAGAAATAATAGCACCCGCACCAACCAACTTTCTCCGAATTCCACAATTCATCTCATGTTTTGTTTTAATTTGTTGGTCTTTTTCGGTCAAACAATGGATACAGCATAAAACACCAAAGGCGTAGCTATTTTGAGCCAAGGTTCGGGACAAAGAAACAAGAAACTCCCTCCCAATGGATTTTCGTGTGAGATACGTTGTCTGACCCACTTGCAAAGTTAATTCGGTTAGTTAGTTAACTCCGTTCCAGTGCGGTTTGGCAACTGAGATAAAACGAAGCTAAAAAGGTTATCTAACCTATACAAATCCTCAGGGCATCTGTAGCACCATGTTATGTACTTACCTCTTCTTTCACTTTCACACCACCATCACTTACTTCATCATTAGCGAAGTCCCTGTTCTGAATTATTGTTATTCGCCGACGGTTTAGCAGAAGTAACGCCAAACTGGTCTCGTACTTTATCAGGATACATTGAAGATAAATTGTTGCTTTACTAAGTGAAAATCCTCCTCTAAAACGGTTCTTTCTAACGACGGATGAACTAAACTTTGTTTGCAGGGTGTTCACTAATTACAAAACTTGTAAAGAAAGTGAAAAGACTAGCATGTAAATACATGCATACACTTGACAATCTGTCTGTTCTCGGGTGGAGGTTGGAGCAATGATACTGAAGAGGAACTTAGTTGTCTCCACGAGTCAGTTTCGGCAATCGACTTTCTCTCAATAATTTTAATAAAACGAATAAATTCAATGTCAACCTACACTTGTTAGTAAGTGCTATTGTCCTAATGAACGCAATAAAGCACTCTTCTGAAGACGATACCTATCGATTTGCTCCCTTGAAGTAGATCACCATTATTTTTGTGATGATAACTTCGTTATTGATTTCAGATGGACTGTAGTCAATATTCTACGTCGTTAGCTGTTCTATACGCTGTAGACTGAACCTAATTCGTTCTCACATCTTTTGACTTTAGGACATTCTGATGGCCCAATGAGCACCTTTACCCCATGTGACTATCTTTCATGATTGGGTTATTGTGGAACCATAACATGTGTTCCTTATTGAAAACATGTATTGAGAAATACTGCCCAGAAAACGCCAACCCCATGGTCGAAACCGATTTCTACTAATGTATGAATTACCCAAACAAACAAAAGGAAATATAAGACTGCAAAGTTTCAACTGTAGATGTGAACCACAAACTTGCCACAATGATGTTGACGAACCGACTTTCTTCTTTTGGGTTTTCTCCTGACAACATTATTAGGCCTTGCATTTCTATTTGCATAGTGTTGTGTAACATTACAAATGTTTGGTAGGAACTTAGAGGTGTGGTAGTGGAAATATTTATTTTTGGGACACTCATACGAAGCGAAAGTAAAATGCAATGGGTAACTACCTGGATTCTTTGTACACGGGAAATTTATTTTTGTCAATTTATTTATTTTTGTGGTTCCCTCGAGAGATTCATTTACTTACGCAATTTATTTTCATGCTAAAGCAATTTATCGTACTTCGTCTTTTTACATTTTCAAACCCTCTATTCAGTTGGCATTAAGCGTCAACGAAAAATACCTTGGCAAGATAGATATTAGATACCATCACAATGCCTTAACTAGAGGGAAGGTAAATTAAAGCATCGCTGTTCTATTTAACATAACATAAGTACAATGGACTGTGACTGAAATTGAATTAGTGATAGAAATCGGTGAAAGCCTATAGGCGAAAGGAGAAAGTAAATGAGCAAATCGAATTGGAGAAGAGAAAGTGTCGGGTGAAATGAATATCATGACTATGTGTTCGAATGTACGATTCCACTACAGTAAAAATTGTGTTTGATTGAATGCCACTGGCAGAACTGAAGGGGCATTGTGAGACCGAGGGTTGTCTGATTCATTCATAATTGCAACCTGATAAATAATAAGACAAAATGATATAATGACAAAAAACTATTAACGTTTCACATATTATAGTACTGTCCCATTGGACTTGGTTCATGATCAGGAGGAAAAAGGCACACTTCCTTAATAATTGTCTTTTTGGAAGGAAGTCAGGAGATATCACCTTTCAGAATGAATCTCCAACCTATCTTTTCTTGATGTGAAAAAAAGAAGAATTTAGCTTGCTTCTACTTCTCAAGTAAAGCGTGCACAAAGAGTAAATTTCTTCTCTTCTTCCTGTCGCATTATTGTTCTTTCATATGGCGTCTTCCTGGGAATGGCGAACAATGGCTGCAAATAGCCCATTCCCTGCTGACATTTTCCTTTTGTTCTTACTTTTCCTGGGTAGAATTTAAGTCAGTATCACCCACCCTTCATCATGTCTCCTTTCATGCCCAGCAACGGAGAAATTACACAAGTATTTTATCTATTTCCACTTACACTTTCCACCTTATTTCCTGTAATACGATGATGCCACTTGGCCATTTTTATCTATTGTCTGAGAAGTTGTTTCAAAGCGTTTCTATAGCGAAGAAATAAGGCAGGGTTATGTTTCATGATCTAGTGCTCTTTTGATTCTTTGCAGTCATTTTTGCTTCTGTCTTTTGAACGGTGTCACCTACATTTGAAACAAACTGAAAATTCCAATTTATTAAAGACCCCTTGACAAAATGCTTTGACATTTCATTTTTGTTGGAAACCTTATCAATAAAGCAATCAAAGGAAAAGGAAGTATCTACCTAACGGTTTATGAAGAACCAGCTATGCCCTTGAAGAAAATGAGCAGTTAAGCAGATGGTTGGAGAAGCTGTAAAAATAGGCCTTGGCTGGCAAGGTACTCATGACGAAGTGTTGATTACTTTTGCCAACTCTTTTAAGAAAGTCTCGCAGTGCGAAGCATAAGTGAAACCTATGCTTGCAATCTTATGCTTTATATTTAGTTAGAAGAGGACACGGAAAATAGGTTCTCATCCAATCCACGTTTCATTTCTCTTGTCTAGCAATTTTGTAGCACGTGGAAGAGTTAATGTTTGAACCCAGGGTTATGAGAAGAAAGAGATTGCTTTCTCCCGCAATTGTAAACACTTTCCCCGCACACACACCCACCTTTCAGTTTGAAAGCTAAACTAAACAGGTCATAAACTTAAGAGGATGATGTTTGTAAAGAAAACAGTCCCAAGAGAGTTTGAGTAGATGGATTGGTATCATAATCCCGGATCTCTTTTCCCTTGCTCAATGAAGTCCTTCCGTCGTCTTCTTGTCACTCTCTTTGTGCCGTCCTTGGTTGAGTTATCTCACTCACCCCGCACTCTGTAAATCCGACTTTATTGCTGCTCTCAATTTCATTACCCCCATACCCCATCATCATCATCAGCACCACAGTCGCGTCTTGTATATATTTAATAGACGTATTGTCAATGTTTTCTATATACTCGAGAGAAACTCGGTTTAGTGATTAAGGTGAGAGAGTAGATGAGTGACGGAGTGAAAGCCTTGGCACTCGTGGTTCATCTTTGTCAAGCCAAGAGGACGACAAGGCAACACCTCCGGGTACTCTACTTTAGCATTTGGGAGGTGTCGTGCAATTTGGGGATAAAATAGAGAGACTCGATATACGTGACATGAGTGTCAAAGCTACACGAAGCCTGGTTAAGCTACCAGACAGTCAAAATGTCTTCATGCTCATAAAGTTTTCCATCAAGATTGCTAGTCACTGATGAAGGGAGATGGCATTAAGCTAATAACTAACAGTAAATTATAACCCACTTGATTATTCCAATTCCACCAATCCTCAAATTGCAGAGTACAGTAGAAAGATTGGATCGGTGTGGTCGGATTTGTAGTTTTTATAAAAATACGGTTCAACTAATTGCATTGCTTAAAATGAACATTTGCAAATCTAATAGATGCGTTTAACAGTTACGAAATTAGAGTAAAAACTGTTGATGAATAAGCAAACAAACATGGGGTGGGTACAACTATATTTTCATGACAAAAATAAGGTCTGGGTAATTAAAACATTTGTTGCATACCAACTTGTGTACAACGTGAAACATAATGATGTCCTTTGCATGTAATGCGCTTAGCAATAATGAGATGTTTCTTCATTTTTTGTTTCACACATTTTAATTACAGGTAAAGCATATCAAATGATACGTAAATAATATATAACGTGGAATAATATACTTATGACGCAACGTAATATGACTAAACTTGGATTTTCATGACAGTTCAGCAGCCTAGACCTGCAGTATAACGTATGTACAAAATTCTTACAAATGACTGAATGGGAGTTTATTTATAGAAATGTTTGAATTTGAATTTTAGCAACAAAAGAGATGGATGGAACTTTATATGGCAATGTCAGAATAAAAGCGATTGTCTCATAATTGACAACTGTAGTGAGTATAATAGTGCTAAGTGGATGACTTGATAGATACGAACCGATGTAACATCATTTTATTAGGTCCTTTACATACATAATCTAGAAACACGCAATGTTGCAAAGGTAGTCCTCAATGTAGTAACTGTAATAATGTTGTCTGTGTGACGCTATGTTACAATTTGGCTTGGCGATTTCAATTGCATGAGTTTTTCACATTATCCAACCTTCATTCAACCAATAACTGAACTTTCTTTGAAAATCAACATTGGTAACTCCAAGTACGGCAAACCTTTGAGGTTTAGTTTTCTTAAGTATGTGCTTCAAACGTATACTTATGAATTGAGTAAATGGGTTACACACACTACGTAATGGTATCAGAACTGATCTGAAGACGAGTGCATACATATTGTCTTACCAAGTCAACACGACGACCTATAGCCACAGACAACTTTAACTAAGGAATAATGTGTCAGTAGGGGCAAATCCACGAAGCTTTAGGAATTACTCGAATGGATTATTATGACTTTGTGAAGAAATTACTTGTCGACGCTACCCTTAGCCTTACTGACAACTTACATTGCAGTCATTGGCTTCAGTAGAATTTTAGTACGAACCAGTACGGTTCATTAAATTATACTGCAGTCGTTCGATTTTTTTTACCTCGGTCTGCCCCTACGCTTTCCCTGTCATTTCTGTCTTAACCATCATCATCACCATAACTACTTTTCCAGGCCGTTTTCCTTGGGTCGCATTACTTCTCATTCACATTATGAGATTAGTATGACCTAATGGGTTCAAAGTTCCCTGAACCTATTGAAACTTAATAAAACATAGTCTACAACGTGACATTTTTGTTTTAAGGGAACTGAATCTTTGTTTAGAAGCTAACGTAATCAGACGAATAAAGTGCATTATTTTTCCAAAAGAAAGACTGAGTGGGTGATGTAGTGAAACCCATATTAGTTTCGGTAACTCTCTCAATAGTAAAATAAGATCAAATAAAGGAAAATTGAACAATAAAAGTGAAGTGGAGGTATTTTATATACCGTTTCTTTAAATTGGTGAACTAGTGAAGAGTCAGTCACGAATTTCTGTTTTGTTGCGGATCCTCATTGTGTGCCAATTTGATAACTTTTACTCTCTAAACTCTCTGAGGGTTTTTAGATTGGAGTCAATAACGTATCGTGTGTCTCTTCTTGGATCGTGAGACAAAAACGGATCCTTGTTAGTGTGTACCTTTCCACTCAAAACCACCTACACCTCGATAACACGTTTAGGCCAAGACAATCAACCGCTTGAAGCGGACATAAAGTTCCACTCAAATCCTGCTCTCTAGAACACGGTGGTGTTCAAAGTTCGTGGTCTTGTCTTGTGGGATGAAAAGGAGGATGGATAATGGAACGGAAGACGAAAACCGTCTGATTCACTTCACTTTTATAGAATGTTTGTGGTCCGCATCTTTTTGCAATCAGAATGTAACAACCTGCTGCTGACAGTGCAAAATCTAACTCCTCTCTAACGTCATCATCGGTGGTATTGTGTCACTCTTCTTCTTGTGCAGGAGATAAGGAGCAGATGGGGTTTGATTCCACTTCTTATGCATTTAGTATATCCCCTCTCCTAAGAGAAAGTTGGAGTGAAAGTTGAAAGTGGAGAGGAAGAAGAAGAAAGTGAGGAGAACTACCAACTGATGTTTCCAGATTCTTTCCGCTCATACAACTTCCCTTCTTCCATCGCTCTTTAAAGTAATATCCCTCAAAGAGAAAGCTGGAGAGAGGGGGACTACAATACCTCTCTTTTCTTTAGCCTCTTTAGTGCGGTGTTGGGGTTCATAAGAAATTTGTCCAAGTAAACGTAGAGAGAGAGTCAAGAGAAAGAAGGGAGTCAGCCGAGGAGAAAATTACTGTCAAAGGAAGTTCTACACATATTGTGATGAACCGGAATGGAAGGTCTCGCTTTAGATTTTATTTTATTTTGGTCGCAGAAGAATGAAGAATGAAGAAGAAGAGTGATAACGCATCTCGTCTTTGTCGTCATCTTTACTTATTTCGAGGAGAAAGCGTAATATTATCTCATGCAGAAAAAGAAGAGAGGAAGGAGATATGACGGACCATTTCTATTTAATTGAGTCGACTTCGCCTTCTATTCCCTCAATTTATTGTCAAGTTTTCGCACTTTCTCGCATCATCATCCAGTAAACCCATTTTCCTCATCATCACCATCAATTCTTATACGGCGGAATCTTCTTCTTCAAACTATTGTGGTGGGATGACTGCACAACTTTATTCCGCAATATCAGCCACAATATTAAATATTATTCCAGTGAACGCATTTCTGAACTGCTCTTTTATTGACGCAAAAAAGAGCAAATACATCATTATTATTACCCACACCACTTCTTTGTAAACAAAAGTTGGCAACAATACCTGATGATACCACACAATAAAATGTCTGGATCTGGTTTTGGCAATGCTAAAATGAGTCTACCGATGAACTTGATGTTTGAAAATCTATACAAACTTGATCCCGTTCTCAGTGGATCATCGCCGATGGGTGCAATAAGAGAAGAAAGTAGTTCTGCTTCTATTGCCTCTGCTTCTTCGTTCAACAGTGACACAGGCCGTCGGTTCCTTAAAAAGCATAGTACAAAGAGTTTAGAAGGATTCGGAATTACAACAGCGAGTGGAACAGCAACTTTACCCAGTCGAAGTTATAGGAGTTTCAGCCTTACGGAGACCCCTTGGTTTACTAATACCATATCCCAAAATTCGGGGCATTTTGAGCGAGCCACAAGCAACGGGAGCTCAAAATTATATGCAAAAACCCGGAGGAGCCCTCTCTCCAGACTTTGGCATATGAGGAAAAAGCCTTTTGGTCAGTGCGAGTTTCAACCGACTTGTGCTAAGTCAGAAACTTTGTCAAAAGGCGGAGGTGGAGCGGATTTTGATATGGACGCTGCAACTGCTGGCATTTCCGGTTACTTTAGTTTCTTGGATGAAGACTGGAGTGACGACACTTTTGAATCCAGCAGCAGACATGTCTACTGCACCCTGCCCAAGACTAAAAGTTCAACTCACCTCGTTACTCAAGAAGAATGTGTAGGTTTTTGTTTTCTTCTCCAGTCTTAATATTTCAATCCACCGTTTATCCTCCATGTTTTATTAATTTATGCTAATCTTGTCATATATTTCTGCTCTTGACGTAAGACACATTTTCATTCGCTTCTATAACGTATATCTATCAAGAATGTAATCAAACTTTTGGCATTAACCTTTTCGTGCATTGTTCTGTTGTACAGGCAACAATTTTATTCTCTTCATTTGCAATTTATTCCCTCCTCAAAAGAGATGTGTTGAATTTCATTGAAGCTGACACACTTCACCGTGGGTAAAGCACTCGATAATTAGGACTTGTTGAATTGGTCCGTATTGATAAGTAATGAAGTGAGGGTAGTGTTAATAAGGAAATCAGAATTTGTTACGCTTTCATGCCATTTTTGGTAAGATAGAGAGCAATGTGCTGATGTGATATACCATACGACCGTGACAAATATTCATGATTTATATTTCCTTTACCTGGAAAGAGATAAATCTATTTGAGCAGCTGCCTGTCTCAATGCAGATTGCTCTATTTTTAATATTAGCGAATTCTATTCTGCTACACACGTTGTTAACCCTTCATGCATTGCGACTCCGGAGAGTTTCAGCCTTAGCCTACATGCATAGAATAAAATGCTGTCAAAAAACCCTCTCGTCTGTGGCACTGTAAATGATAAAAAGATATGAAAACTAGAAAATTACTTACGTCAATGCAGATGATATATCTTGACGGTGAAATATAATTTATCTCACAGCAATATGCAAAGGGTCGAGACTTTGTTTTTAAGAAATGGTACCAATGAAGTGGAGAACATGCAGCATAATAGCCTAGATCCAGTTGAAAAGATTGACAGAAGCAGCGTATGCATAATTCATTAGTCATTGTTTCTAATTTGTACTTTTTTCTATTACAGAATAGTCATCGTGTGAGTTCGAACAGCTCTGACGACTATGGATTTCTTCGCCCAAGAACACGCAGCAAATCTCTGGTTGAGCCCAACTCTGTAATATTTGACCTCGGTAAGTACTATTTCAAAAAATAATACATTAAACCTTTGATGTTTCAAATGGAAAAGACGACGCGTCATTTATAAATTACTATTGAGACACAGTGCATCGATTGAAAAAAGTTTCAATAACCAAAGAAAGCTTGGTTATTGAATCTTTGACCAAAGGCTAAAATCTTTGGTTGCCCATTTTCTGCATTTACGAAAACCTTGTAGACGAGATGAAATTTATGGTGAACAAAGTTGAAGCTAGTGATGACGGGCTTATGACAGCAGTGCGAGATAATCGGTAGGCACACGTTATGATAATTGTTACGAAATCTTATGTTTACATCCTGAAATTTTTGCTTTTCTAAAAAGGAAAATTATGTAAAATTGATACTGACTGTGTAGGCTGGGTATAGAATGACATGACTACATCCCTTAATTACTTATCAAACGCAAAGGATGCAAAAGTACAACCTCGTATTAATTTTTTTTATAATAAAAATGATTTGGTTCAATATCGTTTTGCGGGAGCATATTTTCATTCCTATGGGAACTGTGTTAGTTAAGGACTTCCTCACCTATATCGGTATATGTAGCTGCATCCGATGCGTTGGCATGACATGACATGGCAAGGCTGTTGCTCTCAAGATGGTTTATTGACTTGAAAGTTTTTAACTTGTGCGTTTAATTGCTAATTAGGAAACAATCTACAAGTGCTTATTATCTTGAACGGTGAAGAGTAAAGTTTCCTTTTATTCTGTCATGCACACACACATTATCCTCACCGCTTGAAAGACGGAAGCTATGAAAATGATGACTGCCTGCCCACACAACAACAACGTAAAGACATGTTTTTGTCTTTCCGGATATTTTCTTTTCCTTTTGCGGCACACGCGAGTCAGTAGGTTTTCAGAGCATGAATTACAGGGGTGATACAATAATTGATGTTGGGAGGGTATGCAATATGTCGGTCTTTATGACATCCTATAATTCTTTTATGTCACATCATTTGATAACACGCATGTTCTTTTTACAGATGAGAAAGACCCCGTGCGTCGTGCTTCTGTTCCTGTCGCATCCGACTATGAAGATGATGATGTGGAAAATGACCTCTCAGTGTAAGAATCATTTCAAATTCAAAGCTACCTATTGCATGGTAGTGTAGGCGTTATTTTGCCTCATAGTCTGACCCTGTCATGCTCAACATCTCAGCTTAATCTGTTAACTCAACGCTTTGCATTTTCTCGCCAGGAAATTGTGGCCTGCTGAACACACCGTATAGATTAACCCATTCTTCCAATTTCGAAAGCTTGAAGGGAAAATACAGCAAACTAAATCAGTCCTGGAACAGTCCAAGTGAACACTTGATAAATAGGAGACCAAGAAGACAAGAATATAGTATATTCTTGTCTTCTTATATACCATATATTATGTATGAGCTTTCCCTTATCCTTTTAGAAAAGCAATAGGATTTACACAAAGCGATGACACAAAGAAAGAACCTAGCGTCTAGTTGAACTCTGGTAAAGAGGAAAAGTAGGAAACTTGCCTCGGAAATGGATTTTGAAGGCGCACTTCATTTATCTCAGGTTGTTGTGTCTGTATGTCACTTTGCATGTCGTACTCCATTTGTTTGTTGCGAGTTGAGAAGTATTGCTCTATTACCCATAAGATTATGAGTTTGTATTGATTTCTCCAAATATTTCCTCATTACCTTCTCCAGTAGTGGGTTGAGACATACTTTAACTATAACCACATATTCAGAAGAGATCATAGAGTCTACAACCAGGCAGATTTGAGACTCCTCAAGCATTATGCATTATTGAGTTTGCGATAGTGACGTCTTCCAACAACGAAATCTAGGAAGCATTTTTGGTAGTTGATGATATTGAAAAATATGTGGAGGAAATAGAATGTCACGCTTCTCATAATCATAACAAAAAGATTTCAGATTTAGGCCGAGTCTTGCATTTTTCATAACTCACTTTCTCTTTTGCTCTTTGCTCAGCTTTCTCCCTCTGTCGACTCCTTTCACAAGCGACTTAAGCCACATGAAAGAAAAGGGCATAGCCATGATATGATTTTTATCATTTTTTTTCAGTACTTTTCTTCGAAGCGATGGAAATGTAGGACCAGGAAATTCCAATAGCAATAAGCGATCCTCGTACCTTCGGAGGAGAAAAGCCTGCTACAAGCGTTCTGAGGTACGTGCCTTTCACTTTTGTATGTCCTATTTCTACGGCTATTGCCAATAACCTCATCAACATGCAGTTTACGATAAAATAAGAAACATTTTTTTCGAATTGGCTTCTCACTGAAGCAGCTTATAACAATTTTGAATTTTGAATTAATTGATCATGATTAATTTTCATGATCAAATGGTTTTCTTTTCTCAAATCAAATTGACAATGATACGTAACAGAGAATAAATCTGGGAGGCAAGTTCTTGAAGCCTATTGATTTACCGTAAGTTAGCGATACTTTTTCAGGGTAGACCTAAATTGTTATTTGATTACAAAAAATAATTACAATATATATAGCCAACAAATTTCCGTCTAAAAAAAGAGAATTCTAAAAATAGATTTACACTATATCCCAATGCCATAGCACTATTACCACTACAATATAATCCTTCACCTATTCCCGTTTCCAGATAAGAAGGGAAACAAAGGTCACGAGAATTTCGGACAAACAGAGCAAGAAAGTTTGTTAAAGAGGAAAACAGCTCTTTCGTTCCATTTGAGCTATTCTTCAAATGTTAATGTGATGAAAGCAACTACTTTCCTTGAGACAGGCACATGGATGGAGCACAATAATTCTTAATCCTGACAACTTGTAACGTATCCCAAAATACGCCGCTTTTTTACTTGGAATGACGCTCTCTTGAGTTTGTTTGGCCAGATTCTGGGCAAATTGGCAACGTAACGAGGGCCTAGAAGAAAGTTGTGCATTGTGTTTTTTGTTATATGGTCATAAATAAATACAGTTCTATGGAAAGTGTTCCATGTTTCACCTCGGCTAAACAGTCAAGTCAATGGATCAAGGGAAAAGAAGAAAGGCTAACAAGAGAAGTTGTTCGGCTTGGTAGGTGTGTCATTCTTTTACTTTCTGTGGGGAGATTGCATTGGAAAGTGGAATTGGTCACGTTTTTACATATTAGCTTTCACTTTTAGTGCACACACCTTCTTTTTTTGTTTCACACGTACAATATAATCAAATAGCAGCAGAAATGAGTTGCATGCAGACGGTTCAATAAATCCTAATAAGCGTATGAGTGGGAAATATGAGTGCTTTCCATTCCATGATTATTTATCATGGTCGTGGATGATGCTTTCTCCGTCCAGAAGAGTTACTCACTTAAGAGAGATGGAATGAGGAATGACACAAGGTTGGCAACACAAGTGATTGTGAGATTTTGTGATTTCCTTACAGTTCACGTGAGGTTGGTTGCCTGTACCTTTCCCTGGAACATGGAAGGTTGGATGGATTTGTGGAGAAATAAAATTGAGCGTCACTCGCTCCGCATCCGGCAGTTACATGGAAGGCCTTTCCATCGCCGTTAGTTGCGTTGAGGAGAGGGGTTGCTTCAAGTGCGGTTTGGTTTGGAGTGAAATGTGATTTTGTGAGATAAGGACGACTAGAATACGTGAAAAATGTAACCCTGTGTGCTCTGTTTTTCTGTCCCGTTGCGGTCGCAGTGTGCCAAGCATAGGTTCCCCGAGGGATCAAAACAATTAATCATAATAACTTTGATAGATAAGAATTTGTGTGGCATTGGGACGCTAATAAACGTTACATGTAACAAACGTTCCGTTCATAATTGTACGTGTTTTACAAATTAGCCCGACTTCTCCTAACAATCCAATTATTTCTTTCGTTGAACTGACTTCAAAAGGTTGCTTGTGTGAGATACAGTTTACCTATAGTCCATACAACATTTTACGTGTTGTTAAGGTTTTTCATTTATTTTGAATTAAAAGTGATCTTGCAATTTGTAAAGTATGAACAAAACATATTGAATCACTTTGATGTGGAATAAGACATTTTCTTTCAATACATTAAAAGCGATGGCGTAATGCATTTTTACCACAAATTGCTCATTTTAATTGGTTTCTACACACCAGACAATAGTTGACACTCGCATGCAGGCAATGATGAGCAAAATTGTAATAGCAATTCGTGTTACACACTACTGGTATTCACCGCCATAGGTAGTTTTTATAGTATGTAATAGCAATTTCTTTAAAATAATTGTGAGCACACATTTTACCGCAAGCCAAGCACCACCACCATACGCCACGAATTGACGAATGGAAACATTCACGACTTACTTTACTTTTGTCAATGAAATCAATAGAAAAAAGCTATTCATTCTCTCACCATTTAAGTATTTCGACGAAATCAGCACATGCGAATTCGTGTCAGTGTCTCTCACTTTTGATAAATTTAGAAGCCTTTCATTTGTTCATATTGTCTACTGAAGTAAAGATTGTGGATTTGATGCCCTGGTAGATTTGTGGACTGTTTTATCTCCGTACAAGTGGTGGTGTAACCTTTGGCACGAACGGGAAAAGGGAGTGTATGATAAGAGTATAAGAGAAAGTATCCCCAGATTGATTTAGCATTAGTAATTTATTCCACTTGTGCGTAAGTGTTTTTGTTATTCCTTCAACTGTCAAATGGCACAGGTTGAGTTTTTTTCGTGTCCAGTCGATAACTAACTCTCTGAAGTGATAAACATATATAGAAGTGAAAGCAAACCGGTGTTGTACAACTTGTACATGCATAGCAGGTTTTGACCAACACAAACGAAAGTGAAAAATAAAGTGAAAAAAGTCTTCAATTGACAATCTGACTGCTAAACACCCCAACTCACTATTCCATCTCTACTCGGATGTGCTACAACTCGTCTACAAGCTGCTTTCCTTTTGTCTTTTGGATGGATGTTTTTCTTCTTCCGAGAAAGTTTATAGCTTTCCCATGATGGAAATAAACCATTCCCATCAAGAGTTTAAAAATAAGTGGTTGGAAAACAATGTTTACTTCGCCCTATTATTCCGACGTAGAAAGCTGGTTGAACTTACAGTACGATAATGACTATCACCTTCACCATGTCTCGGAAGTCCTGTTAATTGAGGATTATTTCGTACTTGTGTGTGGCCGCAACTAATCCTACTTTGTTTCTTACGCATTTTAATCACCATAATTGGTTTGCGGGGCAATCATGAAGACAGCTCATGGGTTGTTGGATGTATTTCCATTAATTACTGGCCCAATTGTGAGTAATCAATTTTCCATTGTCATTCTTTTATGGCATGTTTACGCTTGTAAATTATTATGCCTTGCTGTCCATCTGTCAAAAATCCTCGATATGAAGCTCTTTCAGAGTGATAAAAGGTTATGTTGAGATCAGAGGACATCGCGTGAAGTTTATGGCCAGAAGGACCTATCATCTCACCCACAAATGAAAAGTTAATTATGAAAAGATGATGACATGAGGACCAATGTGTGTGTGTGTGTGTGTGTGTAAATACGGAAAAGCAGTCATCCATTGTTAGCAATAAACTTGGGATTATGGATACCCACATAAACCTTTTGTTTACTTCCGCTTTCCGCATTATTTCTGCAGAATTGTTACTGCTGGTAATATGATATAGGTACACAAAGGAATTGTACAGAAACGCGGTAGATATGTGCTCACGTAAGGGCTCTAAAACTTTATTCGTAGTGTATCTCACGTACTACCTCAACGAAACTCGAAAAACTAGGCTATTTCTGTCTTCGACATCCCTGTTCCTCCAGGGTTTGATTTTGTAGACGTTCCCTTTCCCTTTTGGTGTATCAAATATTGAAGAAATGGACCTCGCTAATTGTGAGAAAGGGCATACGATAGGCTTTCGCATATGATAAGAATACTAAAGTAGATGAAGGTTGATGATGACTGTTCTTCACAAATGAATCCGTACTTATTTCACGTTCTAAGAAAAATGATACTGGCTCGAAAGGGTTGTGCATCAACACGACAAAGTACTAACGTCAACCTTAGTAGAAGCGCACTTTGCAGAACGGTTACAGGCTGCAAGATATTCGAATCTTTGCAAAAGAATGAAGCAGTGAAAGTATTTCTTCGCAGCAGGATTTGAGTTCGTTGCTTCTAATTGACTCATCCACTCAAGTGCTGAGTAATAGAAAACTAACAAACTTTCTCTAATCAAATTAGAGTCGTAAATGAGTGTTGATTACAGCTCATCTCCAGTTCCACTTCCGTAATACATGTCTTTTATGTAAGAAGAACTGCATGCATTGCATGCATGCATTGGGTTTGACACAAGAATGTAGCAGATTTCCGTCCGAGGGTTCCTTATTAAAAATATGTCGCTAATAAAATAATGTCCTGCATCTGTTACCTATCATTGTCGTGTCAGTGGGAATTAGGAATGTACGTCGTATGTAATAGTATACGACAACTTTCTCTTTTTGAGACAATTCCTTGTTATGCCTGTTTTCCTGAATGTGTTTTGCTTGCATCTTTTCTAGGGCCGATCACGGAGCCTCACGCAAATCCACAACTTGGAGTCCTCCAGTTTGGGCAAGCAGGACATGGATTGCAAATCTGAACCAGGACATCCTAATGACCAAATACTACTAGTTCCTCCGCCCGATGAAAATCCTCCGTCACAGAAGTCTCCTTTGCACCAATCCAAAGTAAGCGAGGCATTACAATAACTTATCTTTGCTTATCCAACGCTTTCACTGCTTTTACTTATATAATTGTACTATGATTTATCCAAAGCGAGGGAAAAATAGATTCTTCAGTGCCTCCGCAGAAGATACAACATACGCAGGAAATGCGTCAGTTGCCCCTTCACACTCCCAAGAAGCTTTGCAGGCAAGTGCTGGAGGCGTCTCGCAATCCCCCGCAGTACAAATATCCAAGGGAAGTGGGACTTCTGCTGCCAATGCGGCAGCCAAAAAGAGGTCACTGTTGTCATTATCCTCTCCGAAATACTACCAGCGTCATACTCGTCACCCCTCTGGGGGGATTTCTCACGAGGGTTCTCTCAAGGTCAAAAATGCCACGAAGCAACATCGGTGGAGCAGCTTATTTACGTCGTCTGTCAAGGCATGCATGAGTCAACTTTCCCCACTTACAAACAGTCGTGCAGGTCTAAAATATTGTTGATAAAAACAGGAAAGTACAAAAATGGACACACTGTCTGACCATTTGGATAATTATGAGAAACATGGGATTCCGAGGCCTAATTCGATACTCTGTGATAACGAAGAACTAAAATGTATGGGAAGGGTTTGATGTCATTTCTTCTATTACAAATTATGTTTTTGCATCACAGCTATAAGCACATTGGAGGCAGATTGGAGACTTATTGTGGATAAATGGGATGATCTGAGTTACCGGGGAAAGGTATCTGCCCAATAATTGGTATTCCAATCGATTACAGACTAATTGCTCATTGTATTATTCCACATAACAGCAACAACTGAGCGCTTTGTGGGAACTTGTTGAGTCTGAAGTGGTCTATCTCAAAACCCTCGAACTTCTTACTGAGGTGACAGATAAGTAGACAATTGGGGTCTTCAATATGTTTGTTGTAGGACATCGCGTTAATGTGATTTCTCCCTGTATTTCAGCTCTTCTTGGCCTGCCTTTACAATCTCCAGTCAGCAAACATCCTCAATGAAATTGACCGAGATAAATTATTCAGCAACATTTCGGAAATTTACAAGGCTAATAAAGCCCTATGGTTGGAAATCATTTATCCTATGGTAATTGATGACACAAACACGGAGAGTGTGACAACGATAAATTGAGAGCAATAACTGAAATTCTTTTGGTTGCTATCCTAAAGGTACAAAAAGCACGTGAAAGTAGGAAACCACTCCAACCTTCTGAACTTCATGCTGGATTTCTACGGGTGAGGGTGACACGACAGCGTTACACATGTAGCGCGCATTACTTTATGTGAACACGAATATTTTTTTCGACAATCTGTATAGTTTCCTGAAATCTGTAAACCTTACATCCAATATGCTCTGGACCAAACCTTTGTTCAAGAATACTGTCGAACCCAAGACCAAAGAAATCCTCTGTTCAAAGTGTATCTTGCTGTAAGTTACTTTCTCATCTTTTGTCTCCCCTCTTTTTTGCAATGAATATCACTTAATCTCTGACATCTCTTTCTTTTAGTGGTGTGAGGCTCGCCCCGAATGCAACAGAGAGAGATTAACAGGTACGCAGAAGAGTTGTTAGATGTCGAAGTTTTCCATTTTAGTTTACAAATAATGAATTTGGTAACAGACGTGTTGGTGAAGCCCTTGCAACGAATGACGAAGTACTCTTTACTTCTGGGAGCCATTTTAAAATACACAGATGAGCCTGAGGAGCGAGTATGTTTGGATCAAATGGTATGTATCAGAGTTTCCTTTCACCTACACCTACGTATCTTCTTCCGCCTGACAAAGCAGAGAGAGGAAAGAAAGTGGAGAAAGTCCTTCTGAAGAAAGCTCACACAATCCAATCTCACTCTCGATTTATTCTCTTTTGTAGATCATGAGCGTGGAAAGATTCGTGGTGAGTGTGAATTTGGCACTGCGAAATCAGCAAGAAGCTGAAAGATTACAAGGAATCATGTACAAAATAGATAATTATGAAGTGGTGGTAAGTTTAGTTGGTCCAATTTAGTAAAGTCAAATATAATAGCTATCCCAATTTTCTCACCGCAGGAGACGAAAGACGAGGAATTAGAGCTTATCATTAAAACCCACTCCAGACTCAATCTATTTGAACCAATGCCTGGTTGTGGAACCGTTAAGCGATGGCTCATTTTTGAAAGCGATATGAGGCTGCGGGACTCGTTTACATCCAAGGTAATGTAATCGGTTGTCATGGGAGTCTTTTATTTTAAACTGTCCATTTATTTAACAGACTGACGTTCACTGCTATCTTTTTACGGACATGTTGCTTATTTGTAAGGCCACAACGAAGGCGGGGGATAAGTTAAAAGTTATTCGACAACCCTTCAAAGTGGAGAGACTCGTCTGTCGGGAATTTGCGAAGGATAAAGATTCATTTGGTTTGGTTTATCTTAATGAGTATGGGACTGCAATTGCTGCCTTCGCCCTTTATGGCCGTGATAATAAGCTAGTCAAGCAGTGGTTGGAACAAATCAAAAAAGCTACAAAGCTCTATTTGGAGGCGAAAGCTCACGTAAGAACTCTTCCCTATTCTCTATGACTACAGCAGCCTCGTATTGAAAAGAAAGCAAGAACAATTCTGATTTTAATTGCGTATACTTTCTATACTTTCCCCAGGAGAATGTGGAGTTCCCTCTTACTGAAGTATTAATTGAGGAGTTGCCTGAGAATGATGCTGGAATTGAATTGGACGATGAGGAGAACAGTGCGGGAGTGATGTACTTGCCCCAGCAAACGGCTAGCCAAATGTCAAGCCTCCTTCACTCCCATTCGGGTTCAATTGAGATAAATGACGTTTCCTTGTCCAGTCGTGCCCGAAGCTTTGAAAATGAACCTCGAGGCTCGAGCCTTAGCTCGGAAGAGGGGGGCAATACTGCCGACCCAGGCGGCGTCGTCGGAGCGAGCGGAGGACATCTAAGTTCTGCGAGGTCCCTCAGCGTTGAAACTGGGGCAATGAGACCCCCATCTCCTCGCCACGATAGGTAGGAGTAAAGTGCCATAAGGAAATATTGAGTTTAATGCATGCCTTTTGTCGCGTTTAGAAGGAAATTGTTCATATCAAAATCCCCAAGCCCAAACTCTCTTTCAGTCCAAATCCCGGTTCCGAACGTGCTTGGACAATCACTGCCAAATTTGAATGTATCACCTCCACAAGTACAATCTCTTACCGTGCCGAAATCTACCCTAAGTCCGACTCATCGTGGAGTTTCTTACCCTCCACCTTCACCGCGTGGGCTGAGGCGATCGCAGCAATTAACAACTAATCCTCCACTAATGAAGAGTAAGAATATAGTTGGAGGAAGCCCTGAGAAGTCTCCAGTTACGCCTGTAGCCCCAGCGACAGTTGAGATAAAAGGTTGAACACACACACTTTACTTTATTTTATACCTCTCTTGGGATAGTTAGACATGAGAATTAATTGTGCTCAATTAAACGACTGATTTGCATTCCCACAGATCCAATACCCCCAAGCAATGACGCTTCTCCCATGTCTATTCCACCTGAAGACTGTTTTACAACTAGACGTGGTGGTAACCCCCCGTCACCCAGAACTCCAAAAAGTCCCACTTCGCCCCTGTCCATACATCACGAGCCCGTTCATACTCTCCACGAGTACGGTGCTGAGTCCACTGATAGTGACTTTGGTGAAAGCGGTTGTCAAGGCTTGGCGAGAAGGTTGGCACGGAATGAACGGCCAGACACAAAGCGTTATTACACTGCCGGTGCTATAGAGGACATTAAAGTAAGACGCTTTAGGAAAAATGGGGCGATATGATATTAACCGTGTCACCATTACCCTAACAGAAAGAAAATAACCGAGAAAAGGATTCAGCTATACAAAAACGACTGTCTTGGAATCATGGACCTCAAGCACAATATGACCAGTACAAATTGGGTGTCGATGGCAACCGAAAGTTTTTCAGGTAATAAGGCTCTTGGTCTTACCCAAGCATTTATGAATGAATAGTAGAAAAAGGTTGCCTTAACCAACGCCTCTTATCAAATTCAATTTACCATTCAATAATATGCAAGTCCTTCCCCCCCGCAGTCATTTATTATTAGATGTAGATACTAACTCTGTTTTTTATTTCGTTGCTTCAACTTTCAGTTTCGAAAGCATGAGTAGCGTTCGTAGTTCTTCTGGAGTTTCTTCGACAAGTTCACTATTGTACAATAGCGACATGGAATCCTTGGCTCGGGATGCGCATGAGGGTGGTGTTGGTGGAATGGTTCCAAGGTGTCCCCCGGGATCACCCTCCACCCCACGACATCATCGACCAGATGTTCTCATTGCTGTAAGCGAGCCTGATGAACGGGTGGACGCTGCAAAATCAGCCCCAAATAAGTCCCTTACTAGAATAAATACTTCGCCCATAAACCAGCGACGACTTATAGCCCTGAAAAATGTCTCGGAAGTTGAAAACCCCACATCCGAAGAGGACGAAGAGTTTGACAGCCTTGCATATCAAAGGTACTGTAGAGTTTTAGAGATATTTTAGGAGTAGAAATTGAAGGTATCTGTTTCCTCCTTGACTTTCTCCTCGAGCAGAGCAACAGGATCGGTGAAAGTGAGGAAGAGCAAAGCCGAAACTCACCCCGAGCAGCCCAGATCAGCCTGCTTTGAAGACACCCTTGTTGCAGCGAGACAAAAATTATTTGGAGGTCGAAGCCTTTTCAGAAATGACGATTCCAAGCGACCAAAAGACCTGCTGAAGAAATTGTTGACGGATGGGTCCTTAGAATCCTCGTAGGTTATTTGTAATGAATGACTCATTTTTACACTTGTAAAACATGCATTTATATGTTTAGGGACGTATGACATTAAACCGGAAGCGGGAAACAGGGTCTTCAGTATTATTTTGACGGAATTTCACTATACCCAGTGAATAATTTAACTGTACTCAGTATTCCGGTGAACAACTGAAGTTACCATCCATTGCCTTACCAAAGTATTAACCACCAAATCTGGAAACGGAAACTCTTACTCATATAAAATGAGTGCGTGCTTGGGAACGATTGTTGAAGTGCTATATTATATGAGATTCATAATATTTTGTATCCAATAACTCTAGGTAATTTATTCATCGTATTTCGGTGTGATGATGTGTACGTGAATGAAAGAAATACATGGCCTACTGTTCTGTGAAATACGTAATTTTAATGAACTGTTAAAGAATCAGTATTACAATGCTTTATATTTGTACACCATATTTGTATACGCTAAATAAATTGAATTTTAAATCCATCTTTTTCCTCCCATTGAGTTATTTCTAAGCCCGTAAATCTTAATCCGCAAGTTTTTAGCTCGCTTCTCTCTGGCTCGTCCCGATCCCGATGATGTCATGTTCGACTCAAAGTGGAGGCAACATGAGACGGCGTGACGTACAATGAATGTGAAGTGTGATGAACTGAACGCAAACGTTGTGAGAAGAAATCGAGGACAAAAACCCATACCCAAATTACAGCTTACAATGCAATTGTTGCTTTTCAGTAAATATACAAGTTTTGCCTGCTTGCAAAACGTTACTACAAGCTATGACGTTACTACCAACTTTGTATAGATTTGCACTGCAGGATCATGGACCATTACCATTCTCCTTGTGTGCTGCCACACAACCAAAGTCGCATTCTCTATCAGGGAAGATTTTCTATCGACTTTAATAGGAAAAAGAGCAGTCTTTGCAAGATCTAATTTGTATAATCGTATTACCAAAATTGAAATTTAGCATCCGATTTGGATTTGAAATACATTATTGTTGAAAGAGGAGAGAACCAGTCTGAGGTACGTAATAATATCTATCAAATGTGGAAGAATAAAGTTTCTCACAAAGTCCTCAATTTCCTCTCGGTTTTTCAATTTGACAGGATCTCATAAAAGAGAATGGGTAGAAAATTTAAACCCCTCCCTTTGCCTCATAAATCAAAGGCCACAAATACTTTACTACCTGATAATGGCGATGAAGATAAAGCAAATGGTGCAATTTGCAATCGGGACGGGGGGAATGAGACAAGGAAGGAAGGAAGGCGAATAATGTTCAGTCGTGGGTTCCTGGAAAGGAGAGACTTGGAGCAGTACTTTTGGACCGATCGGACAATTGATAAGATTTTGTCCGCCCTGCGTTACACTTTTGAAGCAGATGCCAGTTGCTGCCTGTGCACTCCTACGCTAGCTGAAGCTTTTTGGTTGAGTGAGGAAGAAGCCGTCAGTCTTTTGGACATTGACACACGGTTTAACTACCTTCCAAAATTCAAGTATTTTGATCTACGTTACCCAGAACAGACTGAACTTTCACCAGAGCGAGAATTTTGGAGGATAATTGTTTTTGACCCTCCATTTTTCTACATTTCCCTACAAACACTGTTGAATGCTGTGCTGTACATTTGCGATGGCAACCCTGGTTCTGCCAGACTCCTCATAGGATTTTTAAAACGGGAAGAGAAAGCGTTGCTAGAAGTGTTTAAAGACTTTAAACTCAAAAGAACTGCTTTCTCTTTGGAGTACACTCATGTCAAACCTAACAAATGGGTTAATTATGCATTGTACAGTAACATTGATTTGCCAGGAATTAAGCGTTTATGAGAAATAAATAAATGTCCTGTTTTAATGCATTTTATTTGGTGTCCATTCCACTACTTACTGATAATGTTCATTAGTTCTGAAGAAAGTCTAGATTGAAGCTCTCTACTCTTCAGTACTGTAGAAATTGCACCATCAATTGCCGGTTTCCGTTCAGGTGAGGTTACTTCAGAGATACGAGACAACTGAAAATATGAGGTCGTCAGGGTGATAAAAATTTCAAGACAGTGTTCAATCAGTCTTACATCAAATATCTGGTCATCGGATAGCGGATGCTCAGCCAATTTTGTGAAGAAGTCTCTATGCTCTTTAATTGAAAGCCTGAATAGATCATTTTAACAGTTTCAATCAAGGACAAATGACGTTTTTCAATCACAAAATTCCCACTTACACGTTCAATACTTCAGTGGAATGTTGCAACTCTTGTAAAATGATTGTAGCAGCTTCGAGCCTCTCACCAAACTCCAAGATAAGTTCGGATGCATCAGTTTGGGGAAACCAATGATTAGTTTTCACATCAGAAATGAGTCTGAAATGAAACTTAAAAGTGAAACACTTTCCCCACTTTCATAGAGCATCTTTCTTCTTACGTTTGTAAATGAGTGTGGTTCTTGGAGCACGCTAATGAGCGCAAAAGTCTACTTCTCTTGGGACTGAACGACCCGAAGCGATTTGCCGTAACAAATTGATAAATGTTCTGCCATAAAATAGCATTCGTTGCTGTGGAAGTGCACAACGCTGTTTCTTGCACAGATTTGGGAATCCTTAAAGCAAATTATAATTTTCCAATGATTGGCTTAGCGGCACTAAAAAAGTTTAACATACCCTAAGTAGTCGGTCGCAGTGAGTTGTACAGTATGGATTCTGCAGCTACTTTCTCCAAAGTCGCAAGCTAGTTTCATTAAAAGTGATTGGAGCATCGCGTCCATGCCAACTTCAATCTCCCTTTCGGATTTCACTTTCTCTAAATTTCGTAATGCCTTGATGGCTTTCTCGCCAAAATATTTCTAAATAAGGTAACCAACTTTGTAGACTCAATCAATATGTAAAGTTTGGTAGTTTTTGCTTACATTGAAAACGTGTGCGGAATGAGTAGAGCCGAGTAGTTTTGAAATTCTCTGTAAGACTGGATATACTGCGTCCCACACAATGAAGTCTATTTCCCGATCTAAGTAAGATGTTATGCTGAACAAGGTCCTAACGTCAGTGTACCCTATGCCAAGTATAAGGCTTTCAGTTACCAATTCAATTCAATGTCATGCATTTAGTTCTCGTATATTACCAGACACAAGAAACTCAGCATAGTCATTAAGAATTTTACTTCTGGCTGTAGCTGGAATACCCGTATGAGATGACGTGAGCTGGGTACAGATCTTTTCCAACATTGAATTTTCATACAATACACGGTAATACCCTTGATTGTTGACAGAGGTATTTTAGTAAACTACTATCATAATAGCTAAGGTAATACCTGTCCCCGCAGGGTTAACAATGACAACTTGATTTGTCGCTATATTGATTGTGGTGGAATTTTCATTGAGTCGAATCCAGCCATCCGGAAAATGTGGAGGGAGGGATAGGTTAGCTCTTGGGGCTGTATAGATCGGCACCCACCACGTTGCGGTTGTGTTGCTTGGGTCACCACCAATAAATTTTCTCTGAAAGCAGTGTGACAGAAGAATACTTTTATGGGGTTAGAGAAGGATACCTACTTGGGAAATTTGAAGTGTGGTGAGATTGATGGGTTGCACGGTGAGGACAGGAAACCCAGACTGTCTTGTCCAGGTATCTAAAATTTCTTTTACGGAGGCAGGCAACAGGGGTTTAATAAGCGGAGAATCGTCAACAGCCTGTTGCAGTTGTTCGAAAAGATCGTCTTGAACTGCACTGCGGTACTGCCTGAAAACCATAAGAAATCATAGATGCTGCGAGGATATGTGAAATGGACTTTGTGATACGTACAAGTTGTTGACATAGCGTTTAATCCCGTCGATGAAAACTGCTTCTGTCAATAAGGTTGTAGCCATTCTCAAAATTGAAGCTCCCTTTTCATACGGAATTCTTGTGTAAATATCAGCCACGGCAGAAGAATTTACAGGAAAGTTTTCAAGTGGATGTGTAGCTATTCAGCAGAATTGATTCATATTATATCCTGTATACATTCAAGAGACACAAAGTAGTACCGATTGTTGAGTCAAAATTCAAGGCGACGTACAGTGTCCTTGACAGGAACTGAACCCAAGGGGCCAATTCTGGGTTTGTATGCTCCATGGAGTAGTATGCGTACATTGTTGCAAATCCTGTACATTCAATCAAATCCATGCGTTATACAACTACCTGATGAAGCAACATTGTGTGAAAGGAGGAAGTCTACCTTCCTTGAGCCAGACGTAGGCCCACCAGTTGCAAGCCACCAGGTTCCCTATTGAAAAGGACAATCAGTTCTGAACTCTTCAATGGTGTGAGCGTCTCTCATTTACCGAAATATTGATGAGCTTTTTCGTGTCCCACTACGTAATGGATTCTAAAACGCTCATCCTCGGTTGTTTCATCTGCCAGGTATAGCAGTGAGGGTTCCCTAAAATAACAGTCTTCAGCCTACCGTCATTGCAATGTGCATTAAGTATTAAATACTTGTATGTAATCAGTCCCCAGTTCTCCATTGCATTAAAGAAAAATTGAGGAAGGGCCACAGAGTAGATTTTGGAAAGTGGGTAAGGAATGATGAACATTGATTCGAAATAAGTCATTACGTCTCCCACGAGCTTTGCGCTGTAGTTTCCAGCCCCTTGTTGGATTGATTGGGGCTTGGCGTAAACCTACTCTTCCAAAAAGCATTAGAGAGTCGTTTGAGAGAAAGTTTTTCCTATATCTTACTCTAACGGACACATTTCTAAAGTTATTTAAAGGACCTTCCACAAATGTCATGTCCGATATGATCATGGCAATAATGTAGCTGGAGATTGAAGGAGTTGTTGAGAAAGTGTCCCATCGCCAACCAGGCATATTATCACTGAAAAGCAGTAAAGCGTCAAGTCATTTGTGCCTCAGCTTTCAACTATCTTCAATCTTACATGGGTCGAGATGACACTATTTCCGTGTTGGCCATTGCATGGTACTTTTCCTGGTGTCCAATCGTAATATCATATGTGGCTCTGAAGGAAGGCTCGTCAAAACTGTAAGCCATGGAATACGATAATATTTACATACACGTCGCAGTGAAAAGCATAAAAGAGAAAGTCACTTGGGAAAAGCTCGTCTGGAATGGTATGGAGCAAAAAGCGTAGTTGCCATCCACCTGTAAGATACAGCATACATAAATAAATCTGTCTCCTTCAATATTTATGCTGACCTGGTTTCGTTTGTCACTTGATCTTGGTAAAAGTCCAAGTACATCCCGTTTAATCGATTTCCATAAATCGGAGTGAGAAATTCCATGTACACTTCGTACAATTGATGGATCTCTGTGGGCTCTGCAATTTCTATACATAGGAAGTCCAGGTCAAACTCTGGTCTGTATGAAACTCCTTGCACTGGAATATCTTCACCCGTCTCAACTTTCCTCACCTAAATCAAAAATGATATGGCTGCAATCTTAGCTGGCTTCTGCCAAAATACTATTTACATACCTTCACAGAATTTGCATTAATTGTCAAGTTTATGGCATGCATGGTAAAGACTGAAGTTGATTCGCTACCATTGATGGTTATCCAGGTCTTCGCAGGAGCTGTGAATCTAGCATAACCAGGTACGTCATCTAATATGACCAAAAACTCCATTTTGTAGTGCTCTGGCCAAACAGTTGGCCTCAAGCGAAAGTTGTCATCTCCACAATCCCCTGTCACAGGCAGAGCAGAGAAATTACAACAAGCGCTTAAAAGTAACAGGACTTTGGACAAAATGTTGAAAGGGGCCATTTGTGAGGGGAATGCACAATATGGCGACGACGGAGAGGTCGACGGAACGTAGCAAGGAGAAGACTGTATACCTGCCTATGCCTTATCCGGTTTTGGAAAGCCACAAGTGCTTGTATCGATGATCATGAGCTACATTGTGGACTGATAAGTAATTGTCATTGCTGACATTGATATGCCTTTCAGATAACAAAGCTTGGC